>VWPW01011959.1:233553-298553 GCA_013389825.1 Crypturellus undulatus
GTAAATGGTAGCCAAAGCTGGATGTGATGTTTCAGTTAAGAATTTTTTTTTTTTGCCCATTGTTTCTTCTAGCATCTTCTTGCCAAATCTTCTGGAGCGCTTGTAATTTCCTCTGTACAGAGCCCAACAGGCTCATCAGCAGCAGAAGGTAAACATAATAGATGTGAGGAATTTCTAGAGATTTATGAGGTTTAGCTTTCTGAAATGTACACTGTGTCTGGCAATCCTAGGATGTGGCCACATGTGGACTCTGCGAATTGAAAATGTTATAAATGGGGCATCATTTAGCCCTTGCTAGGAATAATATATAGGAACAAAAGACGCATTCTACAATAGCACTTAAATATCATTTCTGCCCCGCAACAGTGGGTTTTAGTGCAAAAGGATAATCGTCAGGGAGGTTAAGCTTTTGTTAAAATGTCTATGAAATTTGACAAACAGATTAATTTCCCTATTATTTAAAAAATTAAGCCTACTACCTACAGCCACACATCTCTCTTCACATTGAAACAATCAGATCAGAGATCATTATACTTCATACGTACAGGAACATGAATCTATTCTGAACTAAGGAGATTGGCATTATTGGGATTTGGTATCAAAAGCTTCCAAGCAAAAACATGTAAAAGTACAAGCCTCATAACTGTAGCATTATTCTAAACATTAATTTGTTAAATTCTGCCATCTGTTTATATCTGTTTATGAAAATGTAATTGAAAAATTGCACTCCTGCATCAGTTTATTGAGCTGATAAAAGAAGATACATTAGCAAAGGGAGAAATATGCCATCCTAATGATCATGATAATATCACTGCATGTTAAAGTGCTCTTTTAACCTTCTTCAGTGGGCTTTGCTAATATTAATTAATCAGCTTGAATGCTGTCAACATCTCAAGCACTAGAGTGCTGGCTCCAATTCTGCGCCAGGCATTTCTCTGCATCTTTCCCCCTCATATATTTACCTACAAGTGCCGGGAAGAGCATCGGCAGGAGAGTGGAGAGAGGCCCCTGCTTCCTGCCCGTTGTTTGCCTGGGGTATTGCCTGATGGAAGAGCTCAGGTCCATCAGCCCGGGTTTTTCACGGCCCGTTTCATCACCGTTCTCAAGGCCTCGCATAAATGAACGATGGGAGCGTTTGGAGATAAATATTGCCGTGAAATGTCGCTTTAACCCTCCTCATCTCCCACCGTACATTAAAACGGCGCGGGGGGAGGAAGGGGAATCTGTAGTCAGAAACCTGGTTGAACAAAAGCTTCTCTGACTTCTGGGGAGAATGGCACTTGAAATGTTGCTCCTTGATGTGTTTAAAATCTGAGCAGCTTCGCGTGGCTGCCGTGCGCTTTTGTTTCTCCTGAGTGATGGTGCTCCGGGATGCTCCCACCCTTGGCTTAATTATGAGGACTGAAATGATTATCGTTTACATACCAGCTCCAGGCCAGTAGCAGACTCTAATGGACACAGTTTTAAAAACTTTTTGTGTATCGATTTCCGAGCATTTCTCCCCTCTCGCTAACACTGTGAGCATAGACTGAATGTGAGAGAGTGAACATTTTTATCTCCCAGCATTCATGTGTATGTTCATAAAATGTGTGGGCACCTTAAAAGCATTAATGGTATTTTTGAGCTTCATGTTGAAGATAATATATTTCAAAGACCAGAGTATAAAATAGCTAGCTATCATTGGAAAAACAACATTTAATTATTAATGAAACCAAAACGTTGGCTTGGAATAAGAAGCGACTGCTTATTTACGGGAGATTTTACAGCAAAGGTAAATAATGAAATCTCTTTTTTAACCTAACCTACACAGCGTTTTTGATTTCCAGATATTTCTTAACATGGAAAACACAAATAAGCATTTTAGCTCCCCTGCATAATAGACAAATAGGTGTCTTGAGTTTGTGCAGGTTTTAGGTGCGTTTGTCACTGGCAGCTATTGTGGCCATGGGATTACTGCCTGACAATTTCATCATGTCTGTGAAAGTAATGTTTAGGTGGTGAAGTAATACAATGATGCTAATCCTGCTTTTAATAATCAGCCTCCTATGTATATAATATTTATGTTATTGTCTGTGCACGGTTTTCTTTTCCTAGAAGCTTTCCTTATCTACTAGAATTCTTGTTTGACAAATGAGATTGGATTACCAAGTCACAGCTGTATACACTGGTTGATGTATTGCTGTGGGATTGATAATTCCAAAAAGCAATGTAGTATTTGGGGGTTAATTTTCTTTTCTTCGATACAAGAATCTAATGCTGCTTGCTAGATATTTTTTTCATTTTTGTTATCTAAGTTTTACCAGGTTTAGACTAGTTATTGACTCAGTTAATGTAAAAAATGTTGATACGCTGTCAATATTAATGTAGATGTCAGTCCAACACTAGTCCCTAATGTATGTAAGAGCAAGTATTTTTTACCTTGATACAGAAAGGCAGTCATGTGTGAGATTTAATATACATCCTAATCTATCTTGTCATTGCACTAGCCATGGGTGATGTGCTAATGTATGGGCAACCATTTTCTTTTTCTCCTCGCACAATGGAATAGATACACATGAATGACAGCCAAGCCTCCACGCTGTAATTATTCGGAGGGCAGTTAGAATGTACAGGAGGGACACAGTAGTTTTACTTATAGACCTAAAGTCTGTGGCCTTTTTTATAACTTCCAGGGAGCTAAATCATCACTAATAATGATGATGGGGGGGGGGAAGAGAGAGAGAGAAAACAACAACCAAGAAGCAGCTAAATCTAAATAAACCTCCTAACACATACTGAGTTTGGAATTAAGCTCTGAGCCTTACACACTCAACCAAATATATTTTTGTATTTGAATGCATTCTTTGTGCTGACATCATCATTTTAATTCACTTTCTTGCCAAAATATATGTTTTATAATACAGACAATTTGTCTTCAAGTATTTCTAAAAAGTGAATAATCAAATGTGCTCTTTAATTAAATGTCTCTTTTATATTCATTTTTCTTTCCCCTTTCTCCATTTATTTTTCAAATTGTGAACAATTATGGAAACATGGGATTGTGAATATAAGTTGACACAATGTAAGATAAGCAAGCAAAAATTAATGTCCATAGCATGTCTCATCTTTGTGTGTGTTGGCAAAACCAAAAACTTGAATATTGCTTTTTTATATACAAGACATTTTGATGAGATTGCAGTTTCCTAAAAAGCGAGCCCAAAATTACACATTTCTTAACACAGCCTGAGTCAACAAATCTTTTACTTCTCATATTAATTTATAATACAGCTTCCTTTTGTTCCTTTTTTTTTCAAACTGTAAGAAACTGTCTTTACACATTCAATCTGTCTTTGTGTGAGAGAAAATGAAAATGAGGCAGTGTCCAGATCATAAAGATAAGCAACCGCCTGCAATTTCAGCATTATTTTTTACTATATGTTTAGGGAGGAAGGGTATTTTTTCTCCCCCTTAGTTGGATGCTATTATTTGTAGACTAAAGCTATTGCTTTCCTGGCACCTTCCAATGTTCCATTCAGAATTAAAATCACTATATGCATCTTCACGGCCTCTAAATTAAAAGAATGGTGTAATTTCAGCCATGGAAATTGAGTGCAAAATTCTGCACACAGGGCTTTATCTGGAAATATTCCTTTAGCAGAAAAAAAAAAAAGAAAACAGGAACTCAAAACATTCTATTTGTAGGATATGTTATAATCCCAATACTCCTTAAGTTTCCTATGAGTAGTTCTTCTTCTTTGAGGTAGTAATATAAGGGCTAAATTGTTACCTTATGTTTTCATGAAGTAGGTTTGTAACCACTGACAGTTATAATTTACAATGATTATGGGCATTAGCATACTTTACTGTTGCTATTATTTTTATTTCAAATACAGAGACTTTCAGTGGACTAACAGTATTAGAAATGGAGGTTTTATCTTCACAAGCTACTAGGAGGTTCCTATCAAAGTATAGCTACGGTGATGCAGTGACATTTGTTCACATTCGATAGGAAATATTCATTTGCACCTTTGAGAGAATGCTATGTAAAATGATGTACTACTGAAACGTAGTAGGTTCTTCTGATTGTCTGTTTGTCTACAGATCTATCTATTTATATGATGCACTGCATAGTATCTGAATATTTTTCAGTGTTGTTAAAAGGAAAGAAAGATGTCATCAATCTACTCTTTTGTAGATTGGTAGACTTGCTACCACATAGCTGTATGTCAACACACAGCTACTATGAAAAAGTTGATTTAAAAACATCTATGATGAATTGCTGTGTAGCATACTACTACTGATTTGAATAGCACTAAGATTTTTAAGAAGAATAGGAACTCAGTTTTTTGCTTGTATATAAGGTGTTTTCCTATGATTTGTATTTTTAAGTATTTAAAAACACTCATGTAGTGCATGAGACCATACAAGCCAGTTCATTTAGTGTCTTTGCAGCCTGTCATGTTAATATGTAAATACATGTGCATATGTATTTAGACAATTCTAAAAACATGCATTATTTACATGCTGTAAGAGATTATTTTCTAAGCCATTACAGTCTATTATGTAAATATGTATTTAAAGGGCATAATATTTTTTTTTAATTTCATTGGATTTTTGACTTGATAGGTCGTAATGGCTAGGATCCCTTACATGGTACCTCATAATTTATTTCAGTCTGTATTATAGATGTTGCAATGATGTTAATATGAATTTGCATATAAAATATGCTTCAAGAAGTTACTGTACACATAAAGATTAATAATTCACTGATTTTAAATGGAAGAGAGAACATCAAAACTGATTAGTTCACATAAAGGATAAAATTCATCCTGTCTGCAGAAGGCCAGGGACAAAACCTAGGCATTGTCTCAGCCTCACTTAAGCCCACAAAATGCATCTTAAATGGATTTTAACTAGTGCATAGGCTTTGCTTTGGCATTCTCTAAAGCAGTGAATTTAGTCCATAAGAGAATTACATATTTCTAAATGCCTCCCACTTTTCTAGTGAATTAGTAAGTCTCCTAGGAGCTCTCAACTTCCAGCATTTCCACCAAATTTAAACTCATTATTTGCAGCAGAGATTATCTCCCAGTTTGGGGAGAAAGATGTAAAGGGCCCCTCTTCGAGGAGAATCCCATCTGCTTTGGGTCAGGATATACGGACAGATACATGGAGATAGCTCAAGATATACAGACAGAGGAGAAAGGTCTCCTATAGTTGGAGGGCAATTTTTACCCCAAATTTATATTCCAGCTCATATTCCCTAGCTGACTGTGGAATTTAGCCATTAGGATTCTGAGGTGCTGTCAAAACCATTATTATTCATGGAAACTGTGTGTTCATCTGGTTACTGGGATGACGCTTAATGTTTGGATATGTTGATTTTCAGTCAACAGATCTGACTAAACAGAGGGAGAGAGGGGAAAAAAAAAAGGACGCAGATTGTTGCTTACCAGCTAATACTTCTGGTTACGGGACGGTGCTGGCACCGCTGGCTGGTTTTGTAATAAGAACCTGATGGCCGCCAGTAGCAGATGCTGAGGGAACGAACAGAGGAAGAGGTCAAGCATATAGTCATGCTTCCCTGGCATAGCATCTCAGCTTCTGGCAAGTTTTCCAGACATCTAGTTTTCAGCAGACCAGGCCGAAGCTGTGAGCGCGGGAGAACAAAGATTACCTACGGAGTTTAATAATGGAGAGCCTTTCCGGAGGGAATGCAGGAAGAGGGAGAGTGTGACTTGGGCTGCAACAGGGGGTGAGGAAAATAGGCATGTCTAGAGCATCGTGAATTGGCAGCAATGCGGGTAAGCTGGATTCATTGGGTGACAGTTGATTTAAAATGTACTTATCTAATTCTTGTTTCTAAGCAGCATTTGTCCAAGTAGTGTTGAAGAGTGGAGATCTTGAACCTGTTGAGCCCGGGCTCCATTGATAGCTACCTAATCCAGGTGTGATGTCAAGGGAATGGCTCCGCGGCCGCACTGCTCTCTCTTCCCATCACACAACCTGATCTGCGGGCGAAGCTGCACCTGGCAAGAGGGGAGGATTTGATTTCAGTGAATCTTTTTCAAACATGATCGAAAACAAAGATAATCTGAACCAATCGAAGCTTGAGTAACGCTCTCGCTGGTCATGATTAATCTTTTAATTAGGCTAGGCAAGATTAAAAGCCCTGGTAAAGCCAGTTGATGGAGGTTTTTTTGTTTCTTTTTTGGGAGAACAGCCGCCTGTTGAGTCATATTCTAGTGTCAGTGGGTCTGGAGGAGAAAGGTCCCAACAGGAACAGAAATTCTTCTTCCTAGGCTATTCCAGGCCTGTTACAACAAGAAATGTAAAGTGCTGTCCTGAATAATGTGGTCGAATTTTAAAAACCTTGCATAATTGAGACCCTTAGCCACATAGGCAGCAGCCATACCAAAACCCAAGGTTTTTAAACACTCTTACCACACAACACAGGAATAAGAACTGAGACAGGCTCAGTTCTCATCTTTTCTCCCTTCTAGTTTATGCAGAGCCACGGATTAAAATGAGTCTGTCCTTCTGGCTTATACACAAAGAAACAGACATATGGAAATGGATGTCATCTTCTATATATGTAATGACAGATCTACAATATCATCGAATAGATTAATTATTAAAATTAGTTTAGAAAAGCTAATAATAGTGAGCAGTTGTACACAAATAATTCAAACAAGTCCTCCGGAACGTATGTATAAGGGCTGCTTACAATTGTAAAGAAAAATGTTAAATAATATATGCCATGGGCGGATGGGAATTACATTATTTATGCTCTGTGTGTTAACAATTTCTTCACTTTCATATTTTGAATGTTTACCAGTATATTTTATAAGAAGCCATAATAGTACTTGTCTAAAAACCTCTTTTTTAGTTATTACAGATCTCATCCCTTTTTGAAGTTCAGAGGGAAATGCCAAATGTTGCAATTCCCTATTCTGGGCCAATTACTTACTTTTTTATTTTTTATTTTTTTTTTAGTACAACTAAGTACCAGTTCAGCTATGGGAACCAGAAAAACTTCTGGAGATCTTTTATTTGTTTATTTTTGCTTTTTAACATGTAGCTTTAAAACATTCCAAACCTCCCTTCTAGTTTGATTAAAAGAATCGTACGAGCCTGAACTGAGAAACTGAAGCTCAACTTTTAGCCTGAAGCAAATTTTCTTAAAGTCTAAGAGAAAGAGATTGCAGGGGAAAACAGAGGAGGGAAGGAAAACCCCAACAGAGGTAGCATTGGCCAAACCTTGGCCATGGCATGGGGAATGGTGGTGCTTTAACAGGATGCTAACAACAGCTCCTGAGATAAATGCAACATCAATTAACGGCTTGCAGGTGTGTCACTAGGGGTGGATAAAAGGGAGAATGGGGAAAGGATTTCTGCCAGCAGACCTTATGGTTTTGTAGTAATTAGTAATCCGTGCAGGTGTCTATTATGACTAACTGACAATAAATCTTGGTTTCTGTTTTGAATATTGCTTTTGTTTCCCAAGTTCCATGCCTGAAGGGGAAAAGAAAATGACTAGATGATTAATTACTGCAATGGTTACTCCCAACAAGATAAAATGCAAAGTAGTAATCCACTGAATGAGATTAAATTTTATTATTATTGTTTTCCTACTTTTTTAAATAACAGAAACCAAAGGCAATGTAAGTTGCGCTGCTTTTTGCATAATGATGGGAAAATACGTTCACTTTGTCAATGGCTTTTCTTCCAGCTGTGTGCTTAAGACACTTCTTTTTCTACCTCAATACCTGAAGTAGGCAAACGATGGGAAGGTATCCAAGCCTTCCATATTTGTGCAGCAACCTCTAATTCTAAGCGCAATAATGAACTGTAAGTAAATTTTGCCATAGAGCTATGTTTTCCTTAGTCTCTCCATCTGCTCGTTTTTGACACCCCTGTCATTAACTGTCATTTTCCTTTAAATATACAGTGAAGCTGAAAGGCCAGCTCTACATCACATCATTTCAGATTAGGGGCAGTTCCTTTGAGCTGAGCACTGTTTAGGTGTCAGAAAGAAGTCCCTGACCTCTCTCGTACCACACTGCCGCAGGGCCTTAATTAGTACTGACTCCAGCCATTACTGCAGAAAGGACAAAGGCGACCACATCATTTTTCTACTTAGGAAGTTAGCGTCTGACCTAATAACTTGTCCAGGCTCGCAGGACACTGTAATGGCCACACAATGGCAGTGGGGATTATTTGTCAGGTTCCTTTCTCCCCTAAATGTAGGATAATCAGGGAAGTTAACTGTTGTATCCTTCATTCTCGCCAGGGTTGTTTTAGGGTCTCGTTCAGCTGATTTGCTGTGGAGAAAATGATGAACAGCAAAGGGGTCACATAATCAGAAAAATACAGGACGTGACAACAAAGTACGCAAAGTCACAAAGTGCCTTTTGCCCTGCCTAGAAGTGTCTGATTATTTGAAATATAATATCGCTCTTGTTATAAGATCTGCACTGGTGCTATTGAATTTAGTGGAATTTTATCACTTAACAGTAAGAGAAATCTCAGGCCTGCAGTCAAATGTGTTCTTTTTTTTTTATCCCTTCAACATCACATCTATTCCCCTTCTTTATCCCGTCCCCCAATCTATGCTTACATATCAGCTGTCATGCGAGAAGCATTTTACTATGATTTTGGCACAGTATTTTTGGTCTGTTTCGCTAGAAATTGAACTAATTGCATCAGATGTGAGCATTATAAAGTTCCATCGGCTCTCCTTAATTTTCCTATTTGTTTGGTAATGTTCCACTGCGAAGACTTTTATGCCAAAATAAAATCCGTTTTTAATTTAGGGCCTTTTTCTTTTTTTCCCCTCCGTAAAGCAATTGAAATTGCCATATAAGTCGTAGGATCTCACATTATGTTTTTTTTATTATCAGCCAGTGTCACATGCTGTGGTGCAGAAGCACAGTTTATGCTACTGCAGCAGAAA
Source organism: Crypturellus undulatus (assembly GCA_013389825.1). Classification (NCBI taxonomy): domain Eukaryota; kingdom Metazoa; phylum Chordata; class Aves; order Tinamiformes; family Tinamidae; genus Crypturellus; species Crypturellus undulatus. The sequence continues at coordinate 242,489 of VWPW01011959.1, forward strand.
TTGCTTTCACTGTAAATACATTTCGGAGAGTTGGCAAGACAATATAAAACTTGCAGTAAGCTAAGGTTGTGCTGTTGACCAGTTTGTCAAGGTACAGATATAATGTATACTTAGTATTTCTGAAAGCTGTTTAACTGTAATCGATTCATCTACTAGCTTGAGGCTTGATTTTTGGCTTTCTTCTATGGGCAGTAAGGAATTCTTCCTACCATACTGTTCCCTCCAAAAGTCTGATATGTTTTTTGGTCTTTGTAATTACAATTTTAGTTAAGATTATTTTCACCATAGTGACTTGGAGCCAGATTGGAGCCTCGGAAATACCATAAAGTTGCCACATCTCCGAGGAAATCTCTTCTGAAGTGTTCACAGGAAGGTAATTACATTATTATCAAAGCTGGGAAATGTTGCATAGCATTTCTTGGTCTCAAACACTATCTAAAGCAATAGGATATATTCAAATTCTACAGCATTCTACAAAGCCAGAGCTCAAACAGAGCAGTTTCTAAGAGGCTGGAAGTGTTTTTGAGCACAGAGCTATAAAATGGGCTAAGGCTGTTGGGGGCTGACTCTTTGGTCTATGACGGTGTAATCAAGCATTATTTTATTTAGTCTATCAAGTGAAATAACAGCCAGTGAAATGATTCAGAGCAGTCCTTTGACTACATATCATATTCCAATTTCCTTATTCTCCTTTAGATTACCCACATACATTGATTTTTTTCTGAAAAGCCAAGAGGTGAACTTTACCTTTATGAGCATAAATAATTCCAGATTCAAAAATGTTTATGACACCAGGAAGGTATAGGCCAGAGGAGACATGTTTGAAGGAAGGGACTTTTGAATTTCTGTCGGTCTGTATGGCTACAGAAGTCTATTCTACAAAACCCGGGAAGCAGCATCTGGTGGTAGCTATTTCAGCCATTTAGCTGACTCATTTTGCCCTCCATCTGCCAAGGAACAATGTCTGTCCTGTGACTCCATTCCTAGGTTAGATTAAATTTTTAAAGGGCCACTGCCCAGTGGCTTCTGCTTCTTAGGGATTGGCAGCTTTACTGCGGAGGCCGCATTAAAATGGGAATTGCTACCTATCATTTTCCCGTTGCGCTGAAGCACTCACGGAGGGCCCGGAGAGGAGAACGTCAGCACCACGTGAAGGCATCTGGAGGTGTGCGAGCCCTCCCGGCCCCGCAGGGCAAGTCCCCAGGGCATTGCGGGCAGCCGCATTCTGCAGTCATGGCTGAGCGGCAAAGAGGGGGAGCTCATCTTCCCCTCTGTCATTTCTTTAATCAAGATTAAACACATTTCCAGGTTATTGGCCACTTCACTGCCTCTCCCCGCTGGCAGTGAGGCAAGGGAGGTGCTTCAGTGGAGGGATGTGAAATTGCCTGGACTGAGGTGATAGTTGGAAGCAGGGAATGTGGTCACCTGATTAGTGTGATTTTTTTTCTCATACAGAGGAGACTTCCTTTCCTTTCTATCTTCTGAAGAAGACTTGAATATGTTCTAAACTGGTTGATTTGCCAAAATTCAGGATTCAAATTCAGTGCATTGGCAGGCCACTAGTTGTATTATGGGGAAAGGCTCATAATATTTGAGGTCAAATGTGTGTTAATTGTCTTTAGGTTTATATGGCCATTATTTGTGCATATGCGCTAAGGGCTGCACACAGGCAGCAGCATGCAGGTGCGTTAATAAATGGAGTCTTATCTATGTTTCTGTGTGTATGGCTGAGCCTGCGAGGGCTGCTGTAGAAATATATATATTTTTTATGTCTTTGGTAACTAGTTGACATTTTCTAAGTTTCAGCAAAAGATTTTTTAAAACTGTTGTTTGAGGGGAAAAAAAAAAAAAAGAAACAGAAAAGGAGAAAAATCATGGACAACGACTACTTGTAAAGAACATTAAGGCTTTGACACAAACCAAGAAAAGCCCAGGAAATCAAAGTTGTGGCTGACATGCTATTTTTCACTTGTGCTCTGCACCTTCCTTTTTTACCCTGGCATATTATGAGATAAGGTTGGAGTGTCAAACTTAGCATATTTAGGTTTTTTGTTGGTTTGAGTCACAACCTTAACATTACTTAGACCTACATCTTTTGCCTGTGAATAATATTTATATCATGACAGTGTAGTTAGAGGAATTAGCTAGTATTAAAGCATATTCAACCATCCTTTTTACTTACTTTTAATCAACTTGTTCTTTCGAACAAGGTATGGAATTGATAGCTGTTATTGATTGCTTGTAGCATTACCTAATCTTCACTAAATGTAGGAAGCTTTTCAGATTTAGAAAGGTGGCAGAAAATGTCTAGTAATGATGCTGCTGGGAATTGAAGCTCGATACCGTGGTCAGTATAAAAGTGATATAGCTGTAAGAGGTATTTTATTATAAGCCTGTTGTTTTTTACCAAATGCTAAAGCTGGTGTAATTTACAGAGATTTTGAAGTTGTGGATATATATGTCAGCTGCTTCAGCATCTCATTTATTCCGATTTACATCAAGAAAAAACTTTTATTAATGATAATGCACTGGAACTTTAGAAAATTGCAGAATGCAAGAAATCCAGTACTCTAACAATGTAGAAAATGGATGGCATTTATGCTTTCAATTCAGTGGAAAAGTATGAGAAATCATTATTAAAACAGATATAAACGTGACCTTCACTGTGGTTCAGTAATTATCCTGGTCCGCAGTACAGTGTTTGTATCATGATTTTCCTTATTTCCTCTTTGTTTTCATTTTTATCTGGGTACTTCACTGGTGAGTAATAGCTAAAGGGAACCCATTATGCAAGGCGAGCATTCAGTTTGCAAGTGAATTTGCTTGTAGCTATTGCCACATTTGAACCTCACTAATGTATGTAAATTAAAAACTCTGGTATTCGGATCGCTCCTGTTTGAAATAAAAACAGAATCTGATCATTACAATCTGCAAGCCAGGTATTATCACTGGACTAGTGAGCCGCTGATGATAAATTGTACTGAATAGCTTGTGGATAGAATATTTTATCTCAGTTCTCTATCACACAGCACTGCATAAAATAAGAATGATTCATCAAGCATGAGAGCTGGTGGTTTATGAAATTCATTGCTCACGGCAAGTGTATTTTTTAAAATTCAAAAGACAAAGCAACTCACAAGGGTTATTTAGTAATCAGTGTGAATTACTTCTAGGTATAAGCCTTAGTGGAAAAAATTAAAAATACATTTGCTGTACAGGAAGCATTATTGCTGTAGGTGCTATAATTTAACTGCTTCTCATCTATAGCTTTTTGTGTGTGTGACCATTTTGGATGCCAGTCCTCCTCCCCTTTATTTTTAACAGTGAAACTGCATAATCAGTTGTAACAGGATTATTATATCGAACAAGACTATTCTAGGCGCTCAGCAGAAACATCTTCAGGGGCTTGTACACCTTAGGCTGCAGTGGGTATTTTGTTTATTCAAAAAGACATGTAAAAGGAGAAGCACAATATAAAGTCATCTTTTTTTCCTTTGGATTTACAGTAAGAATGTTTCATTTCTTCTTGTGTATTGATGTCCCAAGGCAATGTTCCAAATGAAAAGATAATAACTTATGAAGAAGTGTCAAAAACTAATTAAGTTTTGTAACTTGTTTTTCCTTCACATAAAGTATATTTTTCATCACACTGTCCAGTCACATGCTGAGATTCTTGCTAACATCATCACATGCCAGTCACACCAAGTCTCTGTGGTTCTTCTCCTCTTGTCATTATTTTCAGCATCAATTAATTTTCTTGTGACCTCGCCTTTAGAAAATGTAGCCGAGAATTATCAGTGCATGCTTTGCACAGTCTATTTTGAAGGCATTAGGCCAGTGTGTGTATTCGAAAATGGAGTAGGCCAAACATTATATTTTCTCACCTGCAGGGTTGCCTAGTAACCTGAATTAAGGATTTTCACCCAGCCTTCAAGACAAATAGAAAAACTGTAAGGCAGGTTGACCCAGGTGGGAGAGTCAGACCCGCTGATGTAGAGCAGAATTTTGAGCTGGGAAATATAAAAGACAAATCCTCATTAACATTTGTTGGGAAATAGCGTTTTTTTTATATATATATATATAAATATATATATAAAATTAGAGTAGCCTATTTTCTCAGCAGGCTAAAAGAATGGGATGCAACGGACTGTCATCCCTTAGCACTCCTAAATTTGTATTATGAAATCTGCTTTCCTTTCCTTTTTGACGTCTTCTGTGCTCACACGCTGCAGAAATTGGCTGCTTATTGAAGGAGTGGAGGAAGCGTTTTTAAAACCGTAAACATACCTTGGGAAGCTGCATGTTAAAAGCATCCCTGCTGCATATGTCGGGTGGTGGTTCACATAGATATGTTCAGCTTTCATTTAATCACTTCAAGGAACTAAATTCCTTGTTTAATGTATTGCCATTGAAAAGAAAGATTAGTGTACTTTAGAGGTGAGGGTCATTCTTTGTAACGCTATTACAGCTTTGTCCTTGACATGCAAGATTCCTCCAGAAAAGGGAGGGGGGAGAAGCTGGAAATTCTGCCTCAAAGGTACAAAGCAAAGAAGTAGCACAATTAGGATGTCGGCACATAGTGACAGTCCTCTGCAAATGATGGTGTCAGGCCACTGAGGGGCCGAGGGTGGCAGGAGTGACATTCACCCTAGCAAGATGGAAATAAATGCCCTGTTTGATAAAAGAAAACAGACAATTTATGTATACCCTGAAGAGTTAACAGCTAGTGAGCCATTCCTATGGGTCAAGTGCTGCATTTGCATTTTGATGGGATGTTATCAAGTAATTAATGCACCAGTCAGGATTTATTACCTCAGGAGTGAACTGAAAGGTTCATTACAAAATCGGTTTCACTTGAAGATAGGCATTTCCTCAGAGTTAGCTTTTGACATGTTGTTCCTAGCTCTCTCTGCCTGTGGCAGCAATGGTAGAAGGCCAGTGAGGTGAAATTCATTGCTTAATAAGGGCATTCACTTTGGGTATTCTTGTGATAATAAATGTATACATCAAGGCCGCACTGCCTTGTCAGTTTAATTGCTTCTTGTGCTCCTTAACAAGCCAATCTTAATCAGTCTGGACCATGTTATGAATAATTTAGGGATCAGCAGACTTCACGCTTAATAAGATGTACTAGATTATAAAACTTAAGTGCACTGTTTATAGAAAGCATGCAAAACACTTTAAGTTTTTATTAGCAGCAAGAAGGGGGAAAAAAAAAAAAACAGTGAGTTATTCTAACATTTGCAGTTTGTGAGCAACAGCTGTGTTTCCTAGTGCTGTAACCCCCCTCCACTTTTGTTGAAGGCCCACGGTTCGGCCTTTCTATCCCTCTAAGCCTCCGTGAGACATAATGGGAAATTTGAGTAGGCCATGAGATTAAAGCTCAGAATCGATGGCCAACCAGCAATTGTCATTTTGGAAAACATTCTTTTATCTTTTTAAATGCAAAACAGATCTTATTTTAAAACATTTTCTGATGGACAAAATTATCTTTCTGTTGGCCATGGCTGGCAGCCTATGTGAATTTTAATGCAACTATTTAGATTTGAGATTGCACTACCAATTTCTGTATCAGAAAGAGCATGTTAAAATATTTTTCCTTTGCTCGGTAATACAAGTGAAATATAGAACATATTGTAAATCAGCCTTACATAAAGTATGAATTATTAAAGTAAAATACATTTTATTTGTTAAAGGAATACAGACATACATGTAAAAAAAAAGAAAAAAGAAATATTCCCCGATCTGAGCCTGTTATGATTTCTTCATTTAATACATGTTTTTTTCATTTAAAAGGAACATTTAACCTTTTTTTGTTTTAAAAGAATTCTTTGTCCTCCATTTTACCTCAACATTTGTAGGCTATAAGTCGTCCACAGAGTAATGCATCATTCAGTTTATGACATCTAATAAAGGCCTACTGCAAGCATTAGAACCAGGTGCTTCAACAATTTTCCTTTCTGCTTGTAGCTGCTTCTGCTTGCTCTCTTTTAGCCTAAATAAAAAAAAAAGAAGAAGAAGAAAAGAGAAAAAATCACTGTTTCTTTTTTTTATTCTTTTCTGTGTAAGCCTTGACACATGCTAGCAGCACTGCGGCATCATTTGGTGTCTGTGTAAACAATAGGTGCACGTATTTTTGAACACACGGCGTATTTATTAGTGTTAATATATATATAATTAGAAGGCATGCTTGCAGTCATTAGATAACATATTAAAATGATGTTATTGTTCAAATGCATTTATGAATCATGAAGATAGGTACCAGTAAATGAAAAACAACTTCAAACCTATTTCCCAACCTATAGCTGGACTATCATACTCCTTTGTTCTTGTGCAGGTTAATAGAGATTGAGGAGATGGGCAGAGGAAAAGCAGTGCAATTTTCTGCTATTTAAGCTTGGCGAAATGGCACTCTTCAGGAAGCAGCAAAAAGTATGAAAGCGTAATAGGCATTTTAAAAGTAGAAGTCCATATAGCTGCTTGAGGGATCCTCAGATTTAGGCATGCATAGAATCACGAATGAGATAATCAGCATTGTGAAATTGAAACCTGTCTGCTGCCTGCTGCTGTTCTTCCCTCTTTCAGTGGAGTGATTTGTAACACTCATCTTCTTCAGGCAAGGCAGCCTTCAAGATTATCCAGAACTGTCAATAGTAATTGCCAAAGTATTTTATTACCTGCAGAAAATCAAAGGAATTTTATAACCAACAGTTATCAAGTTTCAATACACGGTATAAAGAGAGCAATTTTAGTTGGAATACAATCGTGTTTGGCTTGCTTTAATGTTCTTGAGACAATTCCTGTGCAACCAACTACAACATTCACTGTATTTAAGCTGGAGGCAAGAACACGCATATGTACTTGTAGTTAAAAAAAATTACATAATGCTTACAAGCTTCTGCAAGCAAGTGGTTTTTAATTGCCATACAAACTATGCCTTAGCTAATTACTTCTAAAAAGAATGAGGTTTCTATAAAACTCGAGATGACATTTTGAAATTCTGGCAGTAGATACAAGTTTAACTGGGGCATTCTCTGTCACGAAGTAAATAGAGTGCCTGGAAATTAGCAAAACATGACACTGATTATAATGTCTGAAAACATAAATGTTGCAGCTCTCTGTGTCCTCGGAGTACTGCTGCTCCGCGAGCCGCGAGCGGGAGCGCCAGGCACAGGCTCACACAGCTCTGTGAGCTGCGGGGTCACGGGGATCCGCGGGGTGTCGGGTGCTGGCCTCCCTACCGGGCAGGGCAAGAGCCAGGATTTCACCTTCTGTTTTGGGGAGTCGTGTCCCTCACTTTTCTTTTTTCCCCAATACCAGGGAAAAGAAAGGACGAGAGTCTGTTTATCTGCTTGGTGAGAGAAAATTACGTTTCAGCGTATGACAGTGCTTTCCCCCTCTAATTCATGAAGCCATGTCAAGGCTGCAGCGACATGACTCTCGCTATGAGTTCCTCTTAAAAACAAACGCACAAATTTGCTTGTGAAAAATTAATTGGCATGTGGAAATACCTCCTTTTAAGTTCCAGACCAGATGGATGCACTTATATTGTGAGACATGTGCACAGGATTTTATTTGCAGCACAGAAGAGTAGGTATCACTTCTGCTGAAAGCCTGCTCGAAAAGAGAATTGAAATAAGCCATGAAAAAAATGTATACAAATACAGCCATGAACCCATGGTTATAGTGTAAAATAGGATACTCCTTTTCACTGTGAGAGACCTTGCTCTTGCTACATAAGCTTTTGTCTGTTTTATTTTTTTTGAAGACCTGTTAATTAAATTATTAATTGTTGTCGGAAGAGTAAAGTGCTTTACCATGAACCTCCTTTCACAATACAGCAATATATGAAAAAAATAGCAAAATGGTAATTAGGGGAGAGGTTATTTATATACTATTAAAATGCTGATGTTGTAATTATCAGAGAGTTATTCAATTACACTAGGTAATAGACGTTTTTAATATAGGGGAGATGGTTAACCTGCTGGAAATTTCCTAATATGGTGAACCTATAGTGAAGCTTGTGTCTGTTTCACACTTTTATCATTTATACAAGTTTGTTTGTATTGTATAATGTGAGAAACATACATTATTCCATCTCTACTGCGCATCAGCCAGAATTCTACATGTATTTAGGCACATCAGGACAAAATGAGCTAACTTGTCCCCTTTGGTGAGAATTTACTTACCTCTAGCGCTTATGCTGAAGGAAGGAATTTTCAGAGCTAGCTATATAGTTAATACAGTAAAACCACTGTCTTTCTTGTTTGCTTTGAACTGCGAGTTTGAACTAAATATCAAAAAGATAAGTTGATGTTCCCTGTTTCTGGGCACAGACCTTGGTATTTGAAGTAAAGGAGTGGAAATGCTATTTCCTTTAGCCTTTGGTTGTCTTAGGAGAATATTGTCCTGTTGATAATAAAGCTGAAATCAGCAGAAAGCAGAACTGAGTAAGTGGCATGGGTGTTTTTTCAATCTAATATAGAAGTTATAGAGCACTGTAATGGAAACCTCCCCCGACAACAAACTCTGAGGTGAAGCACCTAGTAAAACCTGGAGTATTGTTCTTGTTCTTTGTGTTTGATTCACGTTATTTCAAAATACCGCTCAGGGTGTATATTTGCAATTACGTGCCAGGCATTTCAGAGATCTCATTTTTGTGGTTATTAAAAGGAAGGGATATAAACAGTAAAAAGTCCGCACGTACCTTATTATTCCAGGTACTCGCTAGCTCAAGAAATGACTGATGATCATATTTTTTAATCAGAGGTATGATCACGGAGACTGCCATGATATCACAGTGCTACAGGCCGGTGGCCTCAGTGTCATTTTTTTCAGAAGAGAAATAAAATGTCTGCAATCCTAGGCTGACTGTAGTAGTCGCATTCAGAGCTTCAGAATATAGGAACGAAAGACTGTTCAGTGCAAAATTATATGACAACTCTTATTAATCTACTGTGTTTGGCAATAAAATTAAATGATATTTTTAAAAAGTGATCTTTCTTTTAGCAAATCCAGGAAAGAAGCTGTTGGAAGCTTTTAGAAAAGGGTAGAAATGCAGAACAGGATATTGGTTATGTTTATATAACTAATGTCTTCCTATTAGGACGCAGAGCCCGGCAAGGCTCTAGTTAAAATCAGCTTTGCACTAGTACAACTGTTAGCATTAGTGAACCTAGTCTTCATTCCATCAGTTCAAATAGAAAAACTGCAGTCTAACAATATCACCAGCAAATTTTGAAATTCAAAACTAATTGTTTAAATAATGTAGAGAGATAGATTGCATTTCTTTCTTTAATCTTTGTTTGTTTAAACACTCGGCTGTTGCGTTTAACATTGGATTAGGTAGGGTAAGAGTTTACTGAGAAATTGTACAGCTGTATTTGTACAGAGCTGTACCTGATTCCCGCCTCCTGTAGTGTGAGCAGTGGTAAGTGAACTGTTTCTGTGTTGTTCACTCACTCTGTCAGATCGAAACTCAGCTCAATAGCATTAAACTAGCTCCCATTTGAAAGATTTGTCTTACAAAACCCTGAAAACTGCTCTGAACATGCATACATTGATTTTGTTGCTGGCATCTCCTGAGCTTTGATGAAAAGGAGGCTCCACATGCAGGTGAAAGAGGGTTTACCTCTTCAATATTAAAAAGAGAAGATTAAGGATTTCTGTTTGGCTAAGGCTGAACTAATCAGTGGCATGTACGAAAGTTGGCCTTGCCCCTATACTACTACAATGTTATTTGCTTTAGTTGAACAGCAAGTTCAGATTTCTCCAGGAGATGCCTCGTGGTGGCTGTGCACCATTATGCCCATTTGCGCAGCAAACTGCATATCCTAGCGTGCCGCGGTGAAGGATTTGTTTTAGCCACGGAGTGGATAGTAGTTGTCATGCTTCTTATGGGAAGTATGCTGAAGTTTTGTCCTGGAAAGATGCAAATATTTTTCACTTTGCAGAAGAACATCTCTTTCACACTATTTCCAGTGCTGAACACTTCAGTATTCACTGAAGAGATAATGCCTTTTTTTTTTTAATAATCAGAAGTTTAGTTCCATTCCATTTAGTTTTATTAAAGCATAAAAAATTGAGATGAGTGATTACAATAAACCTTTGTGTTTTTCTCTAAAGAAAAAAAAAGCATATTTGAACTTGTGAACTGAAAAAACTTTTTTTTTTTTCATGATACAATCATAGTACTAAACTTGTCATCATATAAGACAGTCTAGGTGAAGTTTTGCAGGACAAGATAGATACAGTTCCCCGAGTTTGCACACTTCATCCCTGAGAATTGAATGCCAGAACAGTGTCATCTGCAACATCATAGGGGAAACAATAGCTTTTCATTTTCTGTTGTCAGCTCATGCTTCATCTTGTATTTACCTGGCAAAGATTAGGTGATACAAACAATCCCCGAAATTGCAACACAGGTAAAGCTTCGGGAGAAGTGGAGGGAGAAGGCAGCAATTTTTAAAACGAACGAGCTATACTGAAAGATATCATAGCATAGCTACAAATATATCTAAAGTCTTATCAGACGTGCTTTTGATCTGTACCAAGAAATACAATAACAACACTGAAATGAATGCTACAGAGACAGGTAAAGCTAGATAAGAGATTTTCAAAAATTAGATAACATTTATTTTCCGTCATTTATAAGAATCACTTGGTTTGCCTCTTAGGCATATGTTGGCTGCATTCTTGCACAGCATGGTTCTTCTTCAGCAGATCTGCTCCTTGCTAAACAGAGGTCACACTTCAGCAACATATGGAAGTCCAAAAAAAAGCAACTTCTTAAGTACATCTCGTATTATTTAAACTAATGATGGCTGATCTGGAAAACTAATCAATGATGATGACTTAGCCTTACTTCAATCTGAGCAAGAGCATGGAGCAAAGAGGAGAGGAAAAACAAGATCTGTAGATGACTCACGGGACTAGAGGTTTTATTTGTTTAACTTAATGCAATTGTGAATATTCTCCAAATCCTTCTGTAAAAATAATGTGTAAAACAGCTTAGTAAATTTGATCTAAAATTCAAATGCATTTAATGAATACATATATGCTTAAAAATATTTACTAGTTTTATAACTGAAGAAATAGTTATTTTACTATAGCATTTCCAGCGCAGTTGCTTTAGAGACGCTTAGTAGCATACCTATAGCTACTTCTAAATTTAGGACATAAAAAGCAGTAACAATGAATTTAGGACAGTTTACATTTTTTTTAAAAAAGGTTGATGGCATCCTGGAATTATATTATTCTATTTGAATTAATTCTGTATTTTATTCTCTAGAGATGTTAGTTACAAGGGTAGAAGCTGAACCACTAGCATTTTTTTTCTAAGGCAATCCTTAAAGATGCCTCTTCACCTCTTTGATGTGATAAGGGAGTGTTAAAAATCAAAGTAAGTGAATCCTCATTGGGACAGAATAGTGCTTAAACCAATTGTTACTATTCCTGGGTGCTTTAGACACTGAACTGTGCATCTCTGCAGATCAGAGAAGATTGTAGCAGTCATCCTGTGCCACCTGCTATCACTTAATTAGTGTAATCATCTAATTTCCAGTTGGAAATAATGGCATCATGCACTTTTTAGTAATTGTAACCGTCATAATATATTCCAAATTATGTTACACTAACATTATGTGATTTAGACATTTTAAAGAGTGGACTTGCTTTGCATTTGCACACCAGTCTTTCTGATCTTGACTCCCACCCAGTAGCAAAAGGAGCAATACAAGTTTTATGCATTATTATGATCTTAAAGATATCACTAATGCATATCATAACTCTGCAAATGAGCTTTTGGAAAATGATTTAACCTTTAGTGAAAAGAGAAAAAAATGAAAAAAAAAAAAAAAGAAGAAGCTGCAGTCTGTCACATATAAAAAATACCTAGGGTTCAAAGGCAGGCTTTGTTTCTCAACAAAATCTACATCTTTAAAAATAAAATGTCATATTGATAATCAGTATGATCACATATGCAAGATAGATCTTACATACATTCTGTTTGGGACTCGTAGTGAAAGGAATAATCATCTCAGTTGATCTGAATAGGTCCCAATTTTTAAACATTTTATGCTATTTTTTTTTCCCCTCCCAGAGATTGCATCACAGCAAATGAATGGTTAATAAATGGCTCAGTTTGAAGGAGCTGCATTTTACTAAATAAAAAAAGAGAGAAGAAAGAAACAGGCTAAGGGACACAAACCTGAGCTTGTGTCAGCATTAACCCTCCCCCATGCCAAATGATCCTGCCTGCCTGCGACATGCACGGCCACAGACGCATCAGGCGAGGTTATTACCACTCTGCTCTGTAAACATGCCATGCCTCCTGGACATGTTCTATTTTTATTTCATTTTTGTGATATATCTTATATGTAAATCTAGGCTGGCGAGAGTCAGGATGCATTCATAGCACTGGGCCAAATTCATTCCAGGTGCAGTTCCAGATCCATTGACTTCAATGAAATTACACCTGGGATGAATTTGGTCTATTATTAACTATAGAGATTACATGTCCAGCTTCCTTAGTATACTAAAATATCTAAAATACATATAAATAATGAAGTATGTAATTACAGTTCTGGCTTTAATTTGTGTTCCTAAATGTGCTGATGCTTATGCACATGTTTATAGTTACAGCTATGCAATTGGAATATATTTTATGTTAAATTCAAATATACTTGAATTTGACTCAAAAGTAGAAGTAAGCACTTAGTGTTTACTTTCAAATATCTCAGTAAGTCTTACAAAATTCATATAAGGGCTGATCTCTTAATTACCATATTAAATGATAGTGGACTTAAATATATTATATTATATTATACAGAGATATAGAGATATAAAATATATTCATGTATATATTTGAACTTGAGGCATACACTATACTGCTACTTAAGAACATTCTATAAGCAATGAGCTAAAGTTCTTATTGATTATATGTTAATCAATATACACAAGATGGTGATCTTGTTAGAGTCAATAGGAGCCAGCAGAACTGCTATACCTATCAATTTTATAGAAAGACTTTGTTCATTTATATGATTATTGTACCAAGAAAGTACCTAGCAAGTCTTTTGACAGGGATATGTTCCTTACCAAATCCCCAAACTAGGCCATTTTAAATGGATTCTTCCTTCGTTAGGAGATGTAAAAAGCATAAGCAGGACTTACCTCTGCATACATCTTCTAGTTCTCTTCGCTTGCCTTGTACCGTTTTGTACATTCCTGCATCTTGCAGTTCTACACACTGTGAAGACCTAGTAAGCGAGTTAAAGCCTGATGACGCTAACGAATCCCAGCGCAAATGACTGAATCAATAGGAAACCAGCCACTGCTGTTTAAGTGTATCGATAAATGTACCTTTATTTTCTCTTGAATGGATAAGTGTCGCAGTTAAGAGTCCTATGGATCTCTTAATTGAAAGTTAATTTTAAATCAATAAAGAGAGTCATTTAAATATTGATCAGTCCTTTCTACACGAATTGTTAGCTGATTTTTTTTTTTTGAAACAACTTTGTTTAAATGCAATCAATAGCCCACAATCAGTGCATTCCATAAAAAATTGACAGATGTTCCCAAAATGCCTGCCAGGCATAATCTTATCTGTTTATATATGAAGCATAGAAATTTCAGTCCTTTTCAAATGTACATCTATGGCAGAAATGTGCTTTCCTTCCTTAAATACCAAACTGAAATATTGAAAAACATTCCTTCCCTTGTTTTTCATTAAAGTGGTTTAAAATTAAAAAGGAAGATATCTTGGATATGCTTTGATTGTATAAGTAATATTCTTATTGTTTTATTAATGCAGGCAGACTGCAAAAGAAGAATGCCCTTGTTTTCCACACAGGGAAAAGATACAAGCATTTATTTGAAGCACATGTACTCTGGAATTTATGTGTCATAATCCATCAGATGTGCTATTATATAGAAAATGATATTTAACTTTTAATTATGTAGACATTTTTGTGCATACTGCGAGTGCGCATGTTGAATAGTTATCGTTTTTAGCTTTATTTCTTGGATATCATCTCTCTTTCGGGATAGCAGCAAATAGCCAGGCTTCCTTTCATTCCAATTTAACAAAGCCTGCAGTTAACTTAAAAGGATACAAATTTCATTTCACGAGATTCATTGTGATTAACCTAATAAAGTAAACTTAGCTACATGCAGCTTTCAACATATCAGCAAATCTGACACTCCTCTAACACAGCTTCCCACAGCACTTTCAGAGAATTGCCTCTGGTGACCTGCTACAACTTACTTTGTCACACCTACCTATAAAGTCACACTGGACCTTTTGGTACAAGCAGTATGGATTGCGTTTTTCTCCTGTATCATCTAATTAATTATAAAGCAGCATTTTGATGCATACAACTCCAAAGTTCCAAAATTCTTCTTTATTACTATTTTCTTTACTTTTCAGCTCTCAAACCTATTGCCTTTATAGTAGACTTGTACTTCTAAGCAGTTAAGCCCTTTTTGTGGCATGGGAGCATACTATGCTATGTGGCAAATCAAAAAAAATGTACATACGGTTTTGTCAAAAGTAACATTTTTTCAGTGATGTGACTTAAATATGAAATAAAATTGATTGGCAATTATTTTGACTGACAACTGACTGAAAAGCAAAGCACTGCCACAATGATATTGCCTTCCTAAGTGACAGACCAAAAAATGAAGACCTGTAATTAAAAATGTTTATGACAAATAGTAATACAAGGCAGAAAATAATAAAATATCTTTTCCTCTTCAGAGTTGCTTTAGTAGTATAGAGACTGCTCAGCAAATACAAATAAAACAAAAAACAACCCTGCCATGCAGTGCACTTTACACTATTTTTGCTATTAATACAAACAGTTTCTGCTATTCTGAAAAAATCGTCTATTATTCCAGCGTTATTGTTCTCCTGAGGCAGCAGGCGGCATTTCAACCCCATTTCCTCCCATTTTCTGTTAGAAAAGGCGCTCCCGAAAGGCGAGATTAAAAAGAAATGGCCAGGTATCATTAGCTCATATGCATATGGATTTGGCACGCGAAGGTGCTGCTTCGAGGTTCGGCCTTAAGATGTGACTGATAGATCTTATTTGTCTGATAGAGTTGACCAGGGAAATAGAGCTACAGCTGGTTACTTCATTAGGTCCACTCATTGATTGAACCCTGCTGAAGTGATGCAGCAGGCTCCTGAGATAACTGCTGGTAATAGAACAAAATGAATTCTTATCACAGAGATTGGAAAGGCCATTAACCCTGGCCTCCAATGCTTTTCAGAGGTCACAGACAGGAAGCCAAGCGGTGACTGGGAAAACTGTTTTCTGTCTAACTACAGGTCATGTTGGAGGGGGTGTGTGACTTTTTTACCCTTCGGCTTCTGTACAGATGAAACTGTTACACCGGCAGATGTTAATAATCAGCTGTAAATAAATATTGGAAGCAGAAGAAGAAAAATGAGAAAGCACAGGAATTTATTTCAA
This sequence comes from Crypturellus undulatus, assembly GCA_013389825.1. NCBI lineage: Eukaryota > Metazoa > Chordata > Aves > Tinamiformes > Tinamidae > Crypturellus > Crypturellus undulatus. The sequence goes on from VWPW01011959.1 coordinate 257,965, forward strand.
TAAATATTTAATAAAAGAGCAATTGTTACTGTGATATTTACTGCCAGTTCTGCTGTAGATTTTTGCCTAATACTTTTCCATATAAATTGAAAAGAGAAATACATAGAGGCACTTAAAAAGGGAAATTTAATATGGTTTTATATAAAAATACCTTTCCTTCCTTCCTTCAAAGATGAGGATTATAATTGCCTGCTGCCCGCCTGCCTGCCTTATTCAGCAAGCCTATCACCAGTTCATCTGTGAATTAGTGCAGGGCGCTGTTTGCCTTTCACCTGGTTGAGAAGGGTATATATCTAAGTAACAGTCCTATAATTTACATTTAATGCAACCTTTCAATTGACCACGAGCCCACAACCTAAGCCCCCGTCTCGCAGCTGAGGACTTTCCCACATTTGTCAAGTCAGTGCCACTCCAGCATCAGCCAGGAGAAATCATCCATTTAGAGCCTGGAGCAGCACATGACAATTTTCCTACCCCTGGTGAGAAATGGAGGCATGGCAGAGGTAGCGCTCTTTGTTCCTTGTTTGACTCTCGCTTTGGGAAGGAGCATCCTATTATATGTGCAGATTAAGAAAATACGGTGGGATGCACCTTGCGGAATAAAGCGGGCCGCTCTCGCTTTATTAGCGGCGTACATAAGGCACTGCAGATACGCATTGTAGGTTGTTTTTAGCAATATGTTGGTGGCTTCTATCCTTGTGATTGTGATTTAATTCCAGTGTCTGTGGTCATGTGGTATTCTCTGCTGGAGCCAATCTTTCACAAGGAGCAAGTTCATTTAAATGTAAATGGGGTCCTGCGGATGGAAAAAACTACCTACTTCGTGTCTTTAGCGACCCACCCAAGCATTTGGTTTGGCCTTCCATGCATAAATAATAACAAGAAGGTATGCTGTCATAGCCTTGCTTGAAGCACCAGAAGTGGTTTGGCACCGCAAAAAACCCAGAGCACTAAACGGAGACTGGTTTGGGTAAGCTCACAGTTCAGATCCCCATCCTGATTAAACAGCTCGGGGGAAGAAGAAAAAAAAAAAGAGGGGGGAGAGAGATTTAGAGTTATTTTGAGGATTTGTGAATTATAGGAACAGATGAAAACCAACTCAAGCTAAGAACATACCACACCTAAAAATACTCTGAAATAGCAGAAAACTTGTCATTTTGCTAACTTGAAGGGATGGCTCTTAATTGTTTGAAGCAGTTTGCAGGAACTGAAATGAAGATGTGGTATGAGTGGTAATATAATTAACATTAATTTTGCATAAAAATGCAAACCTACATTTTTTTAAGCAGTTCCCTCCCACAAAGAAAAAAAGAAATAGAGATATATTTCATAACTCTAAAGTATATGTGCGAATTATTTTTCAGAGTGTTATAAAATATGCTAAAGCACAATAAAACATTCTTTATTACTGAGGCATGTAAGGAGATTGGTACCTTTGCGCACAGACATTCTTTTTTTCAGTACCATTGTGACACGTATACTTGCATTCATGCATTGTCTTGGTGTAGAAGTACTCCAGATATATTTGAACAGAACTGGAAATACACACTTGTAAATTCCCCTTCTCACCAAGCAAAACCATAAACAACACTTGCTGTGTGTGGATGAACAGATATATTTGCAGAATTACTTCATTAAATGCACACTTTCATTTAGCTCATTTGTTAAGAATGTTGTGTTCTGGTGCAGATGTCTCAGTGCATGACACATTGGATGGGAATCTCAGTGTGCGATACCTTTGGTGAAACTTTCTTATGAAACATTTGGATTTCCAGTTAGCTGTGTTATCTACTAGGAACTTTAGCAGAATTCTGACTTCATTCCAGAGTGTGCAATAAAGAGCTGGTATTTACTGTTTTCAAAGATTTCTCAAGAATCTTTGATAAGCTTTTTTCTTTTTTTTTTTATAAAGTAGCATTAGTTCAAGATGAGTTAGATTTAAACAGTACAAGATTTGCTATCCAGAGTAAGAAACAGGATATTAGTGTTTATGTTACTCAGCTATATTAGGTGTAGCTGTGAATCAAGTAATTTCATCCTGGCGGCTTCAAAACCTAAAACGTTCATCCGTTGGTCTCTCTTCCTTTATTTCATTGAGCTGGTTAAGTAACAATAACCAAAGCTGTATGTTTAGTTTTCATAAAGATTCCAGTGAAATAAATGCATTATAGATACATAGTGGCTCAGCTAATGTGTTTTTCTCCCTGACATATTATTCACCATTGGGGGATATACATGTTGTGCTGTTTTTCATTATTCGGTTACATTCCACACAGACCGATTCCACACAGAACCTTTTAAGTCTTCTAGTTATATTTGCTGACAACCCCATATTCTTAGGGAAAAAAAAAAAAGAAACAACAACAAAAAAGAAAAATTAGCTCCAATACTGGCATGCCAATTCAGAGATAGAAGTGCTTCCAGTCTAATTCTCCAGGTATGAATCTCTGCAGAGATAACTGATACGATACCTGAAGAACAGCCTTATTGGTTACAATATGGACAACTTATTTTCCCAAGTGTTTTTTGTTTACATTTGTGCTTTGCAAGACTTTCAAAATTATTTGAGAGAGAAATCTGCCTCCTAATTCAATGATGTAAAGGACTGGGCTGGAGATGTGCAAATGTCAAACACCTTGTAAGAAAGCAAATCCTGCTACTAATCTTTTACAAGCGTTGAAAGTATTTGAAGGCAGATTTTTTTTTAGAAGTGGCATAGCAATTGTGATGGAGAAAATGATCTAAAGATCAGAGACTAAAAGCAGATTCTGTGTTTTAGGAAAATGTGAGGTTTCTTATCTAAAGATAAGCTGTGAGGCAGACAGTGGGGGAATATCTCCACATTCAAAGTGAATTAGAGTTAGAAGTATCTTTCAAAAAGGCCTTTAGGAAAAAAGAAACTCTTGGATATTTGTGTTATACTGAATTAATATGGCCCTTTCAGAACATCAATGCATCATTTTATGGATATAGTGAAAATTACGATCATCCTTAATTTTTTTTTAAGTGGAAAATTTAATGACATACATTTTTGGAATTGATTATAAATCCACTTCCAGGATTTACTAAAACTGGACAAAGAGAATGCTTTTGCTCACAGAATTGGCAACAGCTTTATTAATATAAATGCTTAATTGCAAACAAAGAAGAACATTTGGTGCCTGAATTTATACTTGGAAGCTGGCATCTTCTGGTGTGGTTAATATTGCTCCTCGAGTCTTGCAGCAAGACATCTGACCAAAATGCCCAAGGGTAAAAAAGCCCAGATCACTCACAGGTGCAGATGCAAAAGAATCTGTTTGTACAGTCAGCTTGCTAGAAAAGAAGGAATTCCACTTTGCTCACGACCATTTTCAGTTTGGGAGGTAATACACATGAAACTTTCCAAAGTCTTAATTTTTGAAATAGAAAACTATAAATATGGGTGGTATGGGTAGAATTAATGATATCTGGCACAGGTCAAGAGACAGGGGCCAAGTTCCTAATTGTATGTGTGGCTTTCAAGAGGGTGAGCTGGTTTGGGGTTTAAATTGGTGCTGCAGGAAACCAAGAATTAGGTTCAGCAGTTATTCCAATAAACTGACAAAAACACGGCATTCCTGTTTTCCTGTTAAACTTAAGACATCTCCCTTCATTTTCTCTAGACCCTACAATAACAAATGAAGCTCTTGGTTTTGTTTTTCTCTGCACTTGTAAGCTTTGATAAATGTTACATATTTTTTTCTGCTGTCCATGTCCAATTTAATCAATATTACAAGTGTTCCCTTGTGGTAGGCGGAACGGTGGCAATAAAGTAAAATTTCCACAGCTTTTACACATTGGAATTCTCCGAGGGCCAGATTCTTATAAACTTCAGTTTGTTTCCTCTGCAATAGATTTAATAGCTCCATTCGGGAAGGAAGCTCGATATGCTTTCTCATTTTCAAAATGTAGATAGTAAACCAAGCTTTATTCTCTTTCCAGCTCTTCAAGAACTTTGAACTGTTCTTTTATCATGAATGTTAACAAATGCAAAAGAAAATTAAAAAAAAAAATTCTTCAGAAAACTGTCTCTGGAGCAGTTTTACTCGGCAGTTGAAACGTGGAATTTTATAGATCCCCAAGATTTTTGAAGTAGGCATAGGTTTAGGTAAGGCTAAGGCTGTTGGGAGATATCTTATTGTACAGCGAGGAATTGCTAATGTCCACTGTGAATGAACGAGCCCCGCTGGCTCCGTGCCACTGGGCATCCTTTTCATTTGGAGGTTTTCCTCCCAGCCTTTTCAACCAGCTTGTAGGCATCTGTGTGCTGCTGCAGCAATGAAAAACACCCTTATCAAAAGCGAAGATCTGGTCTTCAGTCCCAGAGTTCATTATAATAGTTTAGAACTCGTGTTTTGTGCCTCTTGTTTCTTTGGTGTCCTATATTACAAAGAATTACTGTATTGTCCTCTTTCCTGCACAATGCATCATTTGGGCTCAGCAGTCACTAGCCGGGTTCTACTTCATTCTTCATGACTGATTATTTGTCTTATTAAATTCTCCCCTAACAAAGAAAAGTCTTGAAACCCCGGAATCGAAAGAGATAGAGGAATGTTCATGTGTCTAAAAAGATATACTGCCAGCTTTAGCCTTTATTTATAATAGATTACAGTTTCTGTTGCTGTTAACGCTCTTTTGGTGAGAAATAAGCAAACAGTAGGAGGAATATCAAATAGAGGGGTTAGGCAAATTAGACTAGATGAAGAAATGATAAAACAGATTCAACAATCTAAATGAAACAGCGGGGCTCTAAATGATACTTTATAGATATAAAGCTGTGTATTGCCTCACTGTAACGTAGTAGGCCAAGTGTTTTCATTTTACGTGCTATAAAATTGTTGTAACTGCAATTCTGCTTAAATAAGGGTGGGGACACTTTAAAAGGAAACAAGCTATGTTCTGTTTCCATAATCATAGGAGCCCTAAAATAATTATCAAAGTGTTTTCCACACAGTTGATCTATAATTCATTTGAGGAAAAAAAACATCACTCCAATAAAAGATTATTTGTCCTCAATTTTTCAAAGGTTTCTTTTTTATTATTGTTATTAACCCAATTATCAAATTTCACAACTTTTTCATTTCTAAACTACTTTTTTTTTCAGTTGCCTGTAGCTGGAGGGAGAAAACATGGGTGGAGACACTTAGTAAAAAGGTTTTTACAAGGCTTACAGTTCTTCTGAGATCCTGTCAAGTGACTTTAACAGAGAGAAGGTTTTTAGAGGGTGGGTGGTATTTTTTGACAGCCTGTAACACTGTCAACTCCATATCTCGAAAGTCAAGAGACTGAGGTACAATTCCTGAGATTAACTAAACAGTCAAATCATAATTATCTGTGGCAACATTACCTGGCTTGTAGCTCAGGCAGCCCTCATCAGCTGCCCACGCCACTGGCCCTTGCTCACAGCCATCAAATGCTCTTCCATCATTATATACATAGCTATTGGCAATTGAGGGGAAAAAATGTGCTGTATGTGTTCTTATAGTGTAATTTACATATGGTTTTGCTTTCTTTGAGTAACCCCACCCCTGTACTACCCTGGATAATTGAGAGTTGACTAAAATAATTTGGGGGTTGGATTTGAGGCTCTCATTTTGCTTAAGCCTTCAGAAATAGCATTCCTTATTTTCTGTTTCACAATTATGGCATTATTCTGTTTTATTTTAAAGTGAAAGTTCACATTCTTGCATAACTCCAGAAGCTGGGACTGTGAGTAATCCATGAGCCTTTGAGTGAACCTTCTGAGAGCCGGCCACTCTCCCCACATTTCTGTGACAGGAGGCATCCTCAGTGCTGCCCGCAGTAACTTCCCACATCTGTAACTTCCCTCCCTGAAGTCCCCTCATTGACTTTGATGGTTATAGGCTAAGCATCAGGTCTTGGCTTCCAGTAGGGAGCCATTCTTTGGCCCTGACTGACAGCATGACATGAGGAAGACTGGAAGCTAAGCTTTCCATGACAATTTTTGCGTTGTCAATGAAGCAATATGTGAGATCAGCCTTCGTGAGAGTTTGATCTGCAAGTGTTTCTGGAAGCAATTCACTGAATGCTTCTGTACCTACGTGCTGTCTTTCAAGTATTTAACAATTTTATTTTTACCTTTCTTTTTCCTGTTAAGAATTGGGATTTGAGTTCAAGCATAGTTATTCTGAGTAATCTCAAGTGATATTGCTTATATGATGAGTAACTTGTAAGGAAGAAGGCCTAGCTAAATCCAACTCCATTTTCAGCTTGTTTATCTTAGAGTTTTGATAACTGGTATTTCAGAAAACTGTAATACATCTTAGGTCCCCAAGTAAATACCTTCAGACCAGTCCTGTTTCTGCTTTTCTTTTTATTTCTTTCTCTCTCTCTCTTTTTTTTTTTTCTTTTTGGAACTCAGCATATTTGGGTCTTTCATAGCTCATAAAAGACTATTGTGATATTAGTCTCATTCTACTTCAAAACTTGACTTAAAATATCTCAGTTTAATAAAGATAGAGATGATTTTTGCTACAGCAATATCTGAGAGTTTTTTTTTGTCCCAGAGATGCCTAATTAGCAACTGCAGAATGGGTTTCCTTAACTTCGTGACTCCTGAAATACAGATGTTCAGCTTCTGTATTGAAGGGTCTTATTGAAGGGTCTGACAATTTAGAAGCAAGTAGGAAATTGCATACTTCTGATTCCTTGTGTGCACAGTTCCTTTTGAAAGCAACTCATGCATTGGTTCATACCTTTCTCATTCATATATGAGTACAGGAAATATTTTAACCTTTTTACAATGTTCAACTTTATATCAGCTCTGTGAAGGTGGTAGCCAAAACCAGCAGACCATACCTTTACTCCATACCTTTATAAATCTTTGGAAGTGGCACAATCCACACAGTCCCTTCCAACTTAAATGCCAGGGCGAAATGTCCTGAAGATATTGATATAAAAATTCCTTTTTAGCCATAATGTTAAAACACAGTCTTTGTCAGACAGATTGTATGTTGCACATGAGGGAATGATGTCAAATGCTACCTCACTATCATTTGCAGTCTAAAATCAATACTAGCTCAGAACAACCTTGCGTGAAGACTGTCTTCCTAGCTTATCGTCTGAGAATATACCAGCATGTTCATCTGTAGTGCTGGTGGTAATGAGTGCAGCAAATGTGCTGGTCCAACCAGATGTAGGACCGTTCACAAATCATCTGGATGAATGAAAAGGACGTGTTGACACCTAATCCTTATCCAAATAGGTTGCCCCATTTCATCTCTTCCACAAATTTTGTGGAGAATTTTGCAGAGACCTCTCAGTTCTCCAACTCATGAATATAGGATACAGCTTATTGCAAGTATGACAGACAACCAAGATCTTCAATCTGGTTTGTATTACAAGTTGAACCACAGCACTAGTTCTTATCTGTAGGACACATTTTAAAAGCTTTTTCATCAATGGAATAAATCTGTTGTGGGAACTGGAAAGAAAGGTGATTGCTGGCAGCACTTCTTTAGGGCTACTAAGGGGAGCATACTTTGAAGAAGGGGAGTTTAGACAGCAAAAATTGGTGCCTGCTGTAACTGCTTTATCTTGCATCTTCACACAGTGAGCTGAATTGTTTGTCCCATCTTTCATTTGTGATTCTTAGAAACATCATCCACATCAGAAAATCTGACTGACTAGATAGAGCAGCAACATATTAGCTAACTAGGTCTGGATCTAAAAATAAGTTGGTAATAATTAAATTATATACATAATTAAAAAAAATACATGCAATATTTATTTATTTTTTAAAGATAAATTAAGCTCTTTTTCCTATGTCTTGAAAGGAACTCAACGTTATATGATCAGACTCTGTATAAGACTAAAAATAGAATTATTTAAAAATGCATGACTTAAATATACAGTAAGCAGCAGAGTTTTATTTTTTTATGAAGGTGCCTAAATTAATCTTGCTCTTATAATAAGCAACTTCATAGGGTTTAAGTTTTTCTTTTGTGCCCCCTGCATTAGGAAGTTATTGCTGCTTGCTTTACATCATGTTCCACCTTTCAAGTGAAATACTACTATAAACTAGTGGCTATTATAATCCCCAGACCTCAAAGCCTGGCACACATGGTTCTGTGAACACATGATTTGAAACGAGAAGGCCTTTGCCAATGTATTTGCAGGTCAGTGTGTATGGAGGAAATATGTTTTATGAGGACTATAAATCTGATTAAAGGCCAGGTGTTGACCATCTATTTTGCATTGGTAAAAATCCTCTGTGCCAAATGTATAGGTTTGCTAAATAGGTTTTTGCTAATTTCTCTGAGACTATATAGTTTTCGAAAGTTCTCAACGTTCAGTCTGTGAATGCTGAGACAACACTTGGCACTTCTGAAAATCCAACCTTGCATTGCTTAAGCCTATTTTCCTGGAGTTTATGGTGAGATGACCAAAAATCTTGTTTCAAAATTCAAATAATAACTGTCACAAATATGGCACATCTGTTCAACTGTAATTCTGTCTCAACATTACTTAAGTGAAGGTACACTATTTTTTATGATTTTAATATGTGTGAATTGACTAGTAAATGTCTGAATGTGCTGTTTACAAACTTGACATTAGAACTATTAAATTTCACTAATAGGCACTGATATTTGCCTGAATATAGAATAAAAACAGGACCTTATATATGTACTCCAAAACTTACTAACTACAGCCACTAATTCAAAATTCCTAAAATCTATTACTAATTCCTGCTCCTAAATGAGATGAGCCAAGGTCTTTATGGTGAAGCACATCAGCAAAACATTACATTCATACGAGTGGTTTCATTCACATCCCTGCTATGAACCTCAGTCTGATTTGTGCAGGAAAATCCCAGTGCATTGCCTTACAGATTACTCCATGGAGTAATATATAGTATTATATATCATAGAGTATATACAGTATATAGTATATAGTATATACTGCATTTTTAAGCTTTATATGTCACCGATTTTGTTTAGATAATGACTCCTGTAAAAGAAAATACTGCTTGCTGATCTTATATGCCCAAATGAGAAAAGGAGGGAAATCATATATCAGTATAGGAGAGCTATAGGTTTGCTTCGGTCTGTCAAAGAAGCCACTGTCATAATCAAGAAGGACTAATATACATTGTACTACCTTAATTCAGCACCCTGTGTGTAAGGTCCATACCTTAACTGAATGGTCACATAGCATTTTCTCCTTAGCTTTCTGAATGTAAAGAATGGGACCTGCGTGGGAGATGGAGATGAATATGTGCTGTGAAGGCAGGAACTGTCTTTAGAGCCTTACCTTCTATGCTGAGAAATTCAGAAAGTGTTTAGTGAAGGAGGCTTGGGATGCCAGGAAGAGAAATGATGGGGTATGTTTAAGACAACTGAAGAAATTGCTTCCATATCTGCCTCTGCTGGAGTGTTCCTATTTTATCCCAAGCAAGTCACCCTACCTAGACTTTTCACAGGAGTTCACTGACTGTGTGGCCTTCATTTTCTGAGAGCTTGATTTGAGGCTGTAGTATAGTGTTAAATAAGTGCTGAACACACAGAGCTGCAAATGAAAGCAATCAGTGGTGTGCTTTGAGCATATAAAGTGCTATATATCGCTATGTACTTGGAAAAAATTGGGTCCCATCTGTATCAAACTGAGTTCTCCAAGTTAGTAGATTTTTTTTTAACCTCAATTTCTTTATACCTCCCCTTTGTGAAATAGCAGCATTTCTCACTCATCTTTTAGGGTTGTAACGAAGATACATTCATTAGTGTTTGTGCAGCAATAAAAGGTCAATAATGAAATGAATATTTTGCTTTTCAGAATGGGTTGAAGAGATGTAAGAAATAAAAAAATGTGGCCACATGTTAAATAGTGAGAGGAAAACAAAACCTGAACCAATGCTTACAGCATTGGTTTGTGCAGTGAATAGGACAAGAGTCTTGGCCACAAAATAGTGCTCGATCAGGAATTAAAAACTATGTCATAAATGAAGTGCCTTTATGCATTTCCTAAGATATTAGAGTATTTGACTTCTGCATTTTTATTAATGGTTCTTTAAAAATTGTTTTATGTATATATAATCCTTTAGATACCTTTGAGGTCTTACTTATACAGGAGAAAATTTTTATTGGGTAGTACTATATTGAAACTCATGTGAAATATCAGCAGGTTTGGATTTGCTACACAAAAAAAATCAGATCAGGGTAACACCATTGCTTACATTAACTCCTAGTATCTGTGCCTAGTTATCATTATCTCCAGCTACCATTTTTGTTCCACTTCTCTCCTCCCACTATCTTCATACACATTTTTCCCCACCCCAGCTATGTTCACTATCTTTCTTGAGTCTGCTTCCTCCTCTCATTCTTCACACTGTTCCTCCTACACTTCCACTCTGTTCTCAGCTCCCTGCCCTGTCATCCATGCTATCTATCCCCACCAACTGCCAACTTTAATATGCCTGCACAAGCTCCTTAGTGTGTCTTAATGCCTTTGCCTCAGTCGCTTAGTAGATTCCAGTGGTCTCCTGCACTTTGGTCCCAGCCAGAAACGTGTAGATGAGGCACTTGGGGACATGGTTTGGCAGGCATGGTGGTGGTGAGTTTACAGTTCGACTTGATGATCTTGAAGATCTTTTTGAACCGTAATGAGTCTATGATCCTCTAAATGCCAGTTTGGTACACCCCACTGATTCCAGTCCTAGCCTCCTGCCTTCTATCTATGTTTCATGTGGTCTTGATTCCCACCCCAGATCCTCCCCCATCTCCTAGTCTTTCACCATTTCTCTTCCTTGGACCTCCCTATGGTTATTCCTCCTTCGCTCTGTTCCTCCAGTCCCCCCAGCTGTCACTTCCATACTTCCTTCATTCCTGCCACAATGATAGCATGGAGGGAAACGTGCTGCTCCAGCAATCAGTTCCCAGCACTCTGCACAGCAACACAGCAGCAACAGAAAATAAGAGCGGGAAGTTCAGTCGCGCTGCTGTGGTGAATGCTCCCTGTGCAAGCTCGTCGTGCAGGGGAGGTGATGCATTTGGAAGGACTGGTTAAATTTCAGTGCCCTTGGGAGGATGGCAAGCCCACTGCTCAGCACAAGCAGGACCTGAGTTAAGAGGTGTGCAGGGGCTCAGTAGGATGTGGCTCTATATGCACTTTGGCGAGCTCTCAGTGCCGTGGGAAATGCGAGTGTTTCCAGTGATTATGAAATCTTTCTTAGGAGAATTTCAGCTTTTTAATACAAGAGGCTTTCAGGAGCAGGGGGAAGCAGGAGTTTTCAAAGGCATGTTGCTTGGCTGAATTCGGGCAGATTTTCACACGGTGCCAGACTGAAACACCATCCCGCCTGTTGAATTTGGGGTCCTATTTAAAACCACTGAAACAGATTTCTAAAATATAAAAAGTAAATTTATTTGTCTGTTCTCAGAAGTAGTTGAATCATATTTGCTGGAATTTTCCAGAAAATGCATATGATATCCAACCTGTAGCAGAGACTCAGCACAGCAAATTTCAACCCAAACAGTTAAAGTTTACCAAAGTTTCTGAGCAAATGAAAAGACAGCTGGAAGGTAGGAAGTGTATGTTAACCTTCCAAATGAGTGTTTGAAGTTGTCAGCTTGTTTGCAGCTATTAAGAATAATTTTTAAGTTCAGATCTTTCACAGAAGCTTTCTCTGAAATACTTCCAGTGCTATCAACGGAACCACCTCACAAGGCATTTCAGGGTCCTGGCTAAATTGACACCGCCAATTTTTGTTCATTAACTCCTTGTGAGCAGGGTTCTGCAAGCCTTTCTCTCAGCAGAAATGGAATTATACTATTCACAATGAAAATTAAGGTGGGAGGTTGTTATTTATACTATATCTGGGAGAAAAAGGAGCATTCAAAAGAGACATCTGACTTTCATCATGCAGCAAAGGTAGTAGTGCAGTATACTGAATGGTGGAGAACAGAAAAATTAAAAGAAGTGAAAGAGAGAAGAAAATATCTAGTATGTTGCATTGGTTTAGTAAAAAATAAATGTATAAGTACAGGTGAGGTCACTGTGCTGTTCTGTTGCAATGACACAAGAAGCTTTAAAGCAAACCTGAGTGAACAGAAATGCTTGAGTTGGCACTGGGAGACCTTGACTGGAATCCAGTAGTATCACCTATCCACTGCAATGTGGGTTGGAGGGGAAAATAAAAGCACTTATATTGTCTTCTCCCAACACCCCAAAAAAGAAAAGAAAAAGACATTTGGTACATGTGTATGTTAAGTCAAAATTTTAAATTCTGAAGATTTTGGTGATATCTGAAGAAAAAGTTTGTAAAAAATCCATGGACTGCTATATGTGCCATAGAATATTTGTTAAGCCATTCAGGAAAAAAAAAATCTTTGAAGTTTGTTTTTTTAAAAGAAACATAAACAAAATAGAAAAAGTATCTGTATTCAAGTAAAATTTGTATTCACTGGAAACAAAGCACCCACTTCCGCTAGCATCAGGAAGACGGAATATTAAAACTGGAGGAAAGTGGTTTAGCTACATGACAAGCCATAGTACAAGCATCTATTAAGGTCAGAAAAAAATCCTTAAAATTGGAAATACAGCTGAAATAGCGTTAATAAAACTGAATATAGGTTTTGGCTAAGAGGAATAAATTCATGAAGGTACATAGCTCAGTAGGCATTGTTAAAGTACCTCAGAAGTAGAAAGCCTGCAGAAGAGTATTTAGGTCTGCTAGGTCACCAGCGAGTAAAGAGTCAATCCAGAATGATCAAGAAAGAGATGGCAAAGAAAATAAATTCCTTTACTATTCTCAAAAGACAGAGGAGAAATACATGTACTTACAGAATTCTTTACAGATAATTTCAGAGACGTGCTGTTGGTGAGCCAAAAAGAGGTACATAGTTCAGAAAGAAAATTTGGAAGGTAAATGAGAAGGATTTCAGAGAGGAACCCAAAAGCTGAGTTGCTGATAAAATATGTCATTAAAATGACATTTTAAATAAACTGTTAATTAACATTGTGGACTTCCTTGTAAATACACTCTAAAGGAGTATTCTGGAAACTAAGAATGTGAGTGCTGCTTTCACCACTTCTATGAGGTTTTGGAAACTGCTCATGCAGGAGGTAGCAAAAAGTACAAGAAACCAGGAACCGTAGAAGCATTTCTACGTGAAGGGATTTTGAAAACACAGATTGAGCAGCAATACAGAAAAGTAAGACAAGAGGTGTACAGCAAGTTGCATGATGTCGTGAAGATCCAGAATTTATCTCTCCCCCTCAGTGAGGAATAAGCACCCAAAAAAATGGTGAAGATCATGAAGGTCATCACTTTCCTGAGTGTTGGGTGAGGATTTTATTCTCATAGTATTTGTCCTAACTTCTAGCATTAACTGCAGTGCCAAAGTGGAAATCTTTCCACCCTAAACACTAAATTTTAAAATCACACTAGTCAGATTTAGACACTAGCTGATTCAGTTTACCTAAAATGTGTGTTGGCCCCTGGAATTACTTCTCTGTCTGTCTCTCTCCCCCTATTCACCAGGGAAGAAATTTAGAGACGCACCTAAAGTTAGGCAGGGTGAATCCACACCAGCACGTTGGACAAGAATTAGCAATGAGGTTTAATTTTATGTTCAAAGTGATGGAAGTATGTTAGTTTTCCTGTCAGACAACACTAATGTTCTCCATAACCTCTGCTGATGGGAGAAACAGCAGTGTCTATGAACCGTAATGGCATCCAAAAGAAAAGTACTGATGAGTTGGAAAAGTTAGACTATTCTCAGTGTAGACTCATGCTTCAATGCCTTTCTCAAAGTGGCCAAGTAAGAAAAGTATCCCTTTTTGCATAATAAATGATTAACTGTACATCTCCAATCACATCTGGAAAACATTGCTGAGCTTCATTCTAAATAGCTGACATTCTCTGTTAATGGTTTTGTCAGCATATGTTCCTTTTGCCTCTTGCAAAACATTTGATAAAATATTAACATAAAAATAAACAAGAAAAAGAACAGATTTTCCACTTTTTTTTTTTTTTGATAAAGCAGTATGGCTCAGCATTAGCTTACCAACATTTTTCCACATTTTACACCATTTTTCACAGTAAAACACTTTTCCCAATTTTTCTGGGAAGATGGGAGGGAGACTAGAAAGCAGTCAATCCCAGCCAGCAACAAGAGAAAGGGAGAGTGTATGCAGCAGCCAGACTCAGAAGGACACTCCACCCCTCTAAACTTCTGGGGAGAACATTCCCTTTGCTTTGCAAACAATTGGAAGTGAACTGTGGCTATATTAGGGAGAAAAAAAAAAAGGAAAAAAAAGGTAGAGAAGAATAGATTAGGAAATAATAAAAAAGTGCTGGGCTGATTAGCCTTCCAGAAGTTAAGAAAGACAAAGAAGTAAAAGCAGATGAGAGCTCTTTCTCTCGGGCAGCCAGAAGGGTGGTGCTGCGTGTGGCAAGCGGGGAATACGGGTTGCTGGGTGGGGTGAGTGGATGAAGTGGGTGCGATTTGTGACGCCCCTTGGTAGGGAGCCACCTCCCTGCTCAGCCAGCTTCGCAGTCAGCCTTGCCGCTACGCTTCGGCAAGGAGAAAACAAAGCACAAGATCACTATAAAAGTCCAAAGGATGCACCACAAGACAAAATGGCAGAATTTGATACTAGCTGCCTCTTCGCACCTTCTGGCCAATGTGACCATCATCACTTAATTATAGGCTTGTTTGTGGGAAATTCAGCCTTCTAATCGCTATAGTTTTAAATATAACACAGTGATTAGAAACAGTTATTAACGAGTTGGTGCCGTTATTCCCCCTGAGTCTCCCAATGAGAAATTAGAAAGCCTATTTGAAGATGAAATACAACCACTAGAGGATGGAGTCCAGATCCTGAATGAGTGCAGCATCCTGTTCCTAATGTGTGCTCTGCGAGAAGAGCCAGAAAATGTAACAAATATTTTCTTCCATATTTGTGAGAATTAAGAAGTCAGGAAAACGCTGTATCCGCTAAGCAGTGTAGCTAGGATAATCTAGAAGTAAATTCACAAACCTTTCTATTAAATATTTTTTCTTTTCTCACATATTCTATGTGTTTTTCTTCTTCATTTTCTTTAATTATTTGCTTTTCCTGTTCTTACATTACCTGCCATCTGTCCATCTCTCCTATCCACCCTTCCTTTAGTTTGGGCTACCTTTTCATCCTGACAGTTGATCTCAATAAGCCATTCCTTCTTTGAGCTGAACCTGGTATATACCTGTACTGAACATATATGGGTTCCTTTGATTCATCTGTTTACTGAACATATTGAATAACAAGCCCCAATTATTTTTTAAAATCTCTCTCTCATTTCCTATTTATTTACTTACTACTTTAGTCAATTGATTTATTCCTTCCCCATCCATCCGGCCCTCAGCCGCAAACACTTGCTTAATCTTGCTCTCTCTTTCATAACCACAATTACTCACCCACAACTAGTAGATTATCCTTGCTTAGGAAATTGGAAGGGGCAAAAGGGATATCTACATATATATTTATATGTGTGTGTATATATCTATGCATGTATGTAAGTAATCTTTGGACTAAAACAGGAACTACTGGCAGTTGATTGATATGTCAGTGATGTTTAAAAAAATACTCTTGAAAATATGTTGAGATAGACTTGGAGACAGACTCCCTATGCTGCACATCAATAGGGAAACTTCTCTGGTAAAAGAGGAGCATGTGACTGATATGCCTCCTTGATTATCCGCATACCTCTAGATTAAAGGAGAGAAGATTGTTTTGACTTTGCCATGTCTTGTTTTAGCTGGTGAGCATTTTATTAAAAAAATAGTATTTGTTTCTCTATCCCAACCCTTGGATGCTATGGTGGATGCATTCGTTCTTTTATTTGTATCCGAGCAAGTCAGGCTTTTCTAATCTCCGTTTGAATATTCATCTAGTTTTGCTGCTCTGCATATATGCCATTCACCTTTGCCTGCATGAGGCCTAGACTTTGCAGCTGAAATCTTCAGGCGACTTGACTTCATTGGACTGAGAGAGGTCATCGGGGTCTTCCCTCATAAAATTGGTATTGAACTGGAGCCCAAGAGTGTAGATCAACATATTAAAGTATATGACGTAGAATATGTAATATGCAATATCGCCCGATTAACATTACTTTTGAAGTTTCCCCTTTCTATTTTCCCTTGTTTGACAGTTTCAGTGCAGTTAACCTCATTTTTGTGTTTAATTCTAAGGCGGTTGCAGGGAAAAAAGAAGTTGATAATGGCTAAGCTCAAGAGAGCCAACATCAAAAGAAGTTTTCAACATTTAGACAAAATAAAACCAGGTGTGAATAAAATATCATATTGCAATAGTAAGTGTTATTAAAGCCATTAAAGTACGTTTGAATCCGGTGCTCTATTCATTTTCAAAGCTGACATTTGTAAATGTATATAGGCAGGACTCTTGTAAATTTAAAACAGAGCGTTAGGACTTGTCCTGGAATCTGCAGCACCATCATATCGTATTTTGTTGATTTTGTATCTTTGAGCAGGAGCTACCACATTTTTATAACTGAATAATAGCCTTGTTGGTTAACGTACTTAGTAAGAGCAAGAAAAGTCACTAAAAACAGCCAGCAGTAGGAACTTATCACTGCCTTTGATAGCCCGCTTCATTAGATAGCCTTGATATTTGTTCTGACGAATGGTCTTAAAGGATTTTTTTTGTAAATTCGCTATTTTTAAACAAGGACTGTTGTATCTCCTTCCCATCCTGCTCTGGGAAATGTGGCGGCAGCGTGAATCTCAGAGAGGCTTTCTGTAATTTTCAAGGAAAATATGAGAAGTTGCATTATCATTTTTGCCTATGAAATTTATTTCTGGAGCGGATGCCATACATATTTCTAAAATGAATGCCAAATGTATTTTCCAGAAGGGAGCGCCACTGAAAGCCGAAGCAGGCAATTTATACCGGCGCATAATAATGATATTAATTTTTATGGTGTGTATAAGTTACATTTTGATTAGTTTTTTGCATGATTAAAAATTTGCAAAGCCTTTATGGCCCCCAGGAGCCTACCTGTAATAAACAGCTCTCACCTTCCAAGCCATAAACCGGGGCTGCAGCGCTGGAGCATTAGAGCTAATTGCCTCGCTACATCAAAGGGAGCACCACAAGACGGAGAAAAATCGCCGGCGGGGGGCGGGGGGCACGGGGGCCGGCTTCACCTCCAAAGGTTACGTGTCTGTGGCTTGGCGGAGCCCTGTAAAGTTATGGCCTCGGAACTGCTGTTTGCGATTAAGTTGATGGGGAAAGTCTATCCCGCGATCTCTCCCCGCTGCTGACACAGAGTCTTTGTTCGCATTCAGATTTCTCAAACTGTTGCCAGGGTCAGGCCGAGGTCAGACACCGCGATGATGTATAGGAGAACATGTCTGGGAATTTCTCTCACACTTAAAACACATACCAGGAAAAGCAGGAGAGCACCCTGCAAAAAATTGTCTGATGAGACCCAGATGATACTGTAGCTTTTCTTTTAGTACCTTCATAATTTTCTTTCCCTTCTCCTGACACGCACACAATGTTTTATTAATGTGTGCCACGATAGCCCTTACAATTTTATGTCCCCTCAAGATAAGGACACTCAGTAGCACTTTGACACTTCATTTTCCAGCCCGGGGGGATTGGGCCAGTAAATCTAGGAAAAGCAGCAATGCGTCCGCTCCCAAGGATGAGCCGAGGAGGAATTGCCACGGGCCGCGGCCGGCCACGGGGCCTGACACCCGAGCGGAGCCCGGGGCGATCCGGGGCCGCCCGCGGAGCCGCGCCGTCCTGCCAGCGCCAGCGCCAACGCCGCGCGCGGCCGCGCTCCCGCTGCGCCCGAGGAGCCCCGGGCTTTGATGAGCGCGCGCCGGGGCAGGGGCCGCGAAAACAGCGCCACGTGTCCTTCCGTTTCGGTGGCGTTTTTTAATAAATGTACCTCCGCGCCCATCGATACCTATACCCGTATTTGTATATTTGCGATTATTTTTGAAAGCAGGGACCTGCGCTCTCCGTGCGTTGTGTAAAAAACGCAGCGTGGAAGTCCGCTCATCGTCTGCTCTTTTTAGGGTGCCACTGATCTGCGGGTGGGGAGCTCTTTCGGTTTGGTTCGGTGGCCAAAACTGCAGCCCCAATATTCATTTATTTAATTATTTATTTTTCTTTTCCCCATCCACAAAAGCCCTCACAGAGAGTAGAGAGCCGGGTAGGCTCACCCCATCGATCGGAGGGTTGTTTGCCCAGGCATACGGTTTCAGCGCATGGCTGGCGAGCGAGGCACTAAGTAGCAATTTTTTTGTGCTCAGCTGCTACATATGACAGAGGATATTTCATTCGGCTGTCAGAATGTTATTAATAAAACATGGGGTGCGAAGAGGGCCACTATTTCCCCTTTCAATCACTATAGCATTTACAATGAAAATTTTATGCAGTGTGTAATTTTCAGTTAATGCTTGACACTTAAAATGTCGGTAGCTGCATTTTGTATGGTTCCTGAAGGGTTAATTGTATCATGTTCCCTGCATAAAAGCTCTGCTTATCAAAAGTGAATAGAAGAGTGTATGCAAATGTGTGTCTGTGACCTTTTGCCTTTCCAGGGTTAATTTATATGGTCATTAAAGATTTTATGAAATTGAGCAGCCTGGTGCTTTGAATCCCATTTTACCTTCACCTCCTAATTTATATAATTCTTACCTGAACGGGGAAATATGATTTTTATTTTTTTGTGCTGCAATGAAAACAGCATGCTGTGCTGTAGGGAGTTGCAAGTCTGGTTATCTGGCATTACTCAGATTGCTAAAAATTCATTAAAATGTGACATCAGCACAGTGAGAGACAAATGATCACAGGATGAAAAGGAACAGTGGGCCTTTCACGGATTAGTGCTACACAGCCCCAGCATAGAAGCTAACTGCATAAACAGATTAATCCACCAGTAGCAGCATAGCTAAGATTTACAGAATAATTAAATAGGGTTGAGTTACTGTGAAGATTTCCATGTAATCTAGCTGGTGTGAACACGTAAGTGAGGTGTGGGTAATGCCGCTTCCGTAGAAGCCGTAGACCAAGTGGCATCATTTATCCAGCATAGCTCCCCCTGGAGACAGAATTTGAGACTTCTCTAGCAAAGCCAGAGGTTTATATTTAATACAGTACCTAATACCTAATACTTACTTACTGCAATTAGCAGGATACTGCTACACTAATAGGATTTATGCTCCAATTCCCTTTTTTTCCTCCTTCTTCTTTTTTTTTTTTTTTTTTTGGCTCCAAGATACGTTTTTGCACGTGCTTGCTTTTGTTCAGGTCTGTATGGTGTGTGTGCGCGTGTGCGTGCGTGCGTGTGTGTATTTCAACACAAATCACTTCTAGGCAAAGAATATGAAATGACAAGCTTTAAATCTGTCACCCTGGTGAAAGGTGGATCTCCTGATAAAGACATGTTTAGAATTTCTGAGTGCATTTTGAAACATTGCAAGTTATTCGTAATTAATGCCCAGTTACTTTAGACTGCTTTTCTTTTCCTGTTACTTTTCTTCCCCTCTCTTCTTTTGGACACTGCCTTTTAGTGGGGTTCTTATTAAAAGAAAAATTTGAATTGCTGTTAAACAGTCACTAAGTTAGATCTTTTCTGTGCTTATCCACAGAAGAACAAGGTGAAGATACAGAAGGGTCTGCTAAAAGTGCATCAGTGGTGGTTGCTGATGATAAAGACTCAAGTGAGAGAGACAATAGTGAAGTCAAAAAATCTGGTAAAGACTCTGGTAAGATGCTCAAATTTTGTCTTTCTTCTTTTTTAACTTATTAAATGCTCTTTCATTTTAAACTGCCTGGACATTCCCACTACTATTCATTGCATGTGCATTTTGCATGTGATTTCTATCAGTAGCCTCCCATTGACCTATTTTTAATCATAACCATCTGACAGGATAGATGCGGATAAGTTGAAGAATATTACAGGACGACCAGTGAGATTATTTTTTAATCAAATCAGTTTGTGTGCTTGTAATTTTTTAAGCGCCTTTCATTAATCTTAGCTGTACTTGTGATTCCTCTGATGGCATATTAATTTTTCATAAGCATAGGATTAGGTACCACTTGAATTTTTTCTTCAATCAAGTTTTGCCCCCCTTGTAACCCAAAGAATGTGGATTTTTTTGTTATTATTATTTTTTGCTCCTGCTGTCTGATCAGTTACTTTCAAGAATCTGGCCTCTTCCTGAGCATTTATTTGAGGCATTTTGAAAAAAATACACAAAATCCAGCGAAAAAGTTTGCAGATGATTCAGCCTAAGAAAGAGGAAATATCATTGAAAACGGATTATGGGTTGGGTAATTTTGAGCTCCTGGAATAGACAAAGCCCAGTAATGAAAGCTACTGTCTTTGAAAACAAAACCCCCGTGTCATGACATTTACTTGTGCACAAACAAACCTAGGGCCAGCATCTGGTGTAGATACCCAAGGCTTTTTCTGTGTTTGATTTGGCAAATATGTGACTTCATCCATGCTTTTTATGTATGAGATGGAAATCTATGGTCACAATGAATATTACATTGGCTACTTTTGCCACACGCTATACCTAGTTACATTATGTTGGATTCACTGAAGCAGAAGAAGTGCTGAAACAGGTTGAAGCCTATTAGTTTCAGGTAGTCATATATCTTTTCCTTGTATCTCAATGACAGCAGCATACAAAGGAGGTTGTATTTTCCGTAAAGACATATAGTTGTAGAGAAATTATCATTTTTCATACAAGTTTATTTACACCCAAATTCTCCCATCTTGTAATTTGCTCTTTACATAATAAGCATTTTTGGATTTGTTTCAAAAACAACTTATAGATGGCCCTTTCCATGGCAAATTAATTCAGAAGACTGATTTAAGTCTCAGAATTTGCTTTAAGTTTGCTTGTCGATGTGTTAAGGCCTATCACAGTTTAGAACTGCAGCTGCTCTTCAGTTGCCTTATTTTCAGAGATCAAGAAACTGAAGAAAGGCTGATGATGACAAGGATCATATTGAGCAAGAAATTGTGTTGTGATTTAAAATATATATCCCCCTTGGCTGGCTCTTTTACTTGGAGAGAGCTGTCTGCAGCGCAGTAACGCTGTGCTCCAAAGCTGGCCTAGGTCCTCCTGCACGGTCTCCTCTGTGGGCTGTCCTGGAAACTCGGTGAGGGAGAGGTGGCCACCACGGGGAGCCTGTGTTCCCACCTTAGACTCTGCCTAGGGAAGATGCAAAGCACTTCAGGGAGCCGATTGGCCCTCCCCTTCTTTTAGACAAGTCCATTTATAGTTGTTCGAGAAAGAAGATGTTAAAGTTCCAGCAGAAGAAAAAAATAAAAATGATGGAATCGAGAAAAAATACTGAAGGGGAATTCTCAGAATTCCATCAGGATTAGCTGCTCAGAAGGGCCAAGTTTAATTAGGACAAACCTATATCCAGAGGCCTACTGGGTGCACTACAGAAAAGAAAAAAAAAAAACAGCATAATTGTTCTGCATTCCCGTGCCAGCAATTACACAGATAACTTTGCAGTTAGATTCATGCGAAAACAGACTGAACTACATGATTGCCTTTGTGCTTTACATAAAGTAGATGGTGCAGTAAAACCTTAAACCTTTAGAAACTTTTATTTTCCTATTCTGAATTCTACATACAAAACATTCAGACCATCATCTTAATTTTCACTCGTCTGACAAGTATTTCTAATGACTGCATAACTGCTTATGTATAATTGAATGTTAATTTGAGCTTTCTCATGAACTGAATGTTGCAAGTCTTGCCGAAGAAATCTCAGGAAAACCAATAAATTAATCACAATACTAACAAGTTAAACAGGAAAGTGTTTGACCCCTCTTTAGCATAGATTCTATTAGACGAGAAAGGATTAACATGTATTTAGTAACAGAATGTTTGTGTAAGCTGTTGTGCTGTATTGCTTACCTTATCTCAAGGAGTAGAGCTTTCAAAATGAGACTTGGCAATATGCAAGTTATATTTGTTGAATATTCATTCAGAATAGAAAAGCCTACTAATGCCTCATTTATATTGTCATTTAAATCTAGTGCCACTTTAGATTAATTATAATCCAAATTACAGCTCTATGCAGTGCAAGAATTAATATGGAATTTATCCAGATTAATACATTTGCATTGAAAATGTAATATGTCTCTGCCATGGCTAAGGGGAGCACGTTTTAATAAGGTAGTAAACATGAGGAAGGATGGAAATTAACCTTCATTATTGCAATGAAAATTATCCTTTCATTCTACTCTAATTAGAAAGAATATTCTACCAGTAATTATAATTTTAGAATTATTTTGAGGCTGAATAACATCATCTGATGTGTCAGAAGTCTTAAATTATGCAATCTTTATCAAATACATAGATTCATAAATAGCAAAATAGTATTTTGATTATAGGTACTCCAGGATTTTATTTCATTAGCACACATGCTTTATTAGCCTTTTCCTTCTTGTTAGTAACAGAAACAGTTTTATTTTGGGGGGTGGTTCAGAGTTTTTAAGAAGGTGATGGCATCTGAATTGCAGTGAATTATGTCATTTTTGTATTAGCAATCTTACACAAGTTAAATAATTCTGTAACTGACAGGTAATCATTGACTAGTCTATTTCATGGTGCTTATTTATAATTAAACTTAGTTTTTGAGTTAAATGTATTGAAATTACATTATTCATCTAAAATAATGCTGTGCACTTTACTTAATAAAATGAATGATGGTTTCTGTTCCAAAATTAGGGAGAAAACAACAAATAATGAATTTCAGGAATAAAAAGCACTTATTTAAAGCACAAATAACAACTGATTTAGGCCTTTTTCTACAGCTGCCTATTAAGAATAGTGTGCCAGTGGAGTATCCCACTATAAGGGTAGTGCTGCGTTGTGTGCTTGGGTCCCTAATGTTTTTTCTCCTCCCTGCCACCATGCCTGCAATACTGTAACTTTGTCCGGACTGCCTATGGGAAGCTTGTTGTAACAGGGAATTCAGCCTGGAAAGCAGAAAGTAGAGGCAGTGAGATGAGGCTACGCAATGCAAGAACGAGGGTGTTTTTGACTGTCAAATAGAAGCAGATCCTCCTTCAATTTTGGTGCAGGTACTTTGGAAAAATAAAGACCTGTTGCAAAGTGGTGCTGCTGCTGCTGCGGCGGCCACTGCGGTTTCGGGTGTTTGGATTTCATTTTGGGCAGGTACAAGAGGCTTCCCAGGTGCCAGACTGAAGGCCCAGCCCCAGCTTTGCAAGGCTCAGCAGCTGGTGCTTTTGGCCATTGGTCATTTAAAAAGCAAAAGCATGTAGGGCTGAGCAGATCCAAAACAACCACAGCAACAAAGCCTTTGTAAATTCCAATAATTTGTATAAATATCAAAGTAAACATAGTAAAAAGTTGTGCTTTGTTTCGCATTTATTGACCCAGTGTTTTATAACTCTAAGGTTTTATTATATTAGCCACAAAAGAAAATGTAACCAAAAACTACTTGTTTTTATAGAAACAAGAACTATGAGTTTCATGATTATTATTGGCCCTTTGAAATAATTAAGTTATCATGTCCTCTGTTGGAAAACAATGTCTAATATTAACTTTGTGTGTGCCCAGGCACATAGAGCACACTCTAAGCACCATTTCACTAGCTGTTACATACCAGTGCCAAAATGCAATTAAATACACTTTCTTGGAGTAGAATTGGGATCCTAATTCCTGTGACAAATTGTTGAGAAGGATCTAGCCCGGTGAGGGACAGAGTCAGAGGAATTGTTTTATTTTGAATTTTAAATTCAGCTAGCTATATAACAGTGTCAGTTTACACCATCTGCGATTTTGGCCCAATTGTCTTTAAAAAGGAATGTTTTAAAAATGACATACAATAAAGGTAAGAGACTGTAGTCAGTTGTTGGACATTTTTGACAGTTGGAGATGAAGAAAGGTTAATAATTTGAACCCATCCTTCTAAAACCTGAAAAGCACCCTTTCTCTGTTAATACAGTTTGTCACTTTTTTACTTCCCCCTAATTCTCACCGTTAAGTCACTTACTTAAATAATAACAGTGTATTGCCAAGTAAATACTGATAGGCTGGAGAGTCCTGAATTATCATAAACCACAACGAATAATAAAATGGTGGCATATGTTACTATATCATGTATATTATGCCTTTAAGCATCACCAGTGCTTTAGTTCTTACAGAGCAACTTGTAAGAGGCCTCCAAAATCAGTGCCGTAGAGTGTAAAAATTCAATGGTGCTCCAGAAGGCAGCTTGTTCAGATGTTAAACTGATGTTGACAAATCAGTCATTAACAGTAGGAAAATATAACACGAATAAAATTTAATTTGAGCAAGAACATGCTGGAATTACTACTCTAAATTACACCAAAAGGAATAATTACCGCCTTAGGAATGAAAAACAATGTGTGGGGAAATCACCATCAACATAGAAGTCATAAAATGTTTTTTGTTTTTGATTTTGTTTTTTAAAGTGCCCTTCAGAAAAATGCCTCTGTATGATTCAGCTTTCTACTGTTTATTATTATACTGCGAGGATTTGGTATTTACCTTGAAAGTTCTCCCTTTGTTTTACTTTTCCCTTATGTTGCTCTGTTAATATTGAATGTTTCACAAAGTCTATATAATAAGAAGAATTTTAAAAGTTGTGGGTCTTGTCTATGGAAAAATGCAAGTATTTTCTTTGTTCATATTTACTTTGTTTCCATAACACCCATGACCTTATTTTTAAATTAATCCTAGGTTATTGTGCAATGAGGTGCAATTTGTTCATTTATATGAACCTTATGTGGATTGAAAAAAATCAAGATAAATCTTCATGCACAGCATACAATCAGATTACCCCTGGACTATATATTTACGTTGGGTCTGATAGCAATCAATGGTTTAGCTTCATTGCATTTCAAGATGTATTTGCACCCAGTGTCCAGTGATAGTGTCCTCACCCTGGAAATAATTTAGTTGCAAATTGACTGGAAGATGGTGAAAATTGAAAGTTAAAATTAGAAATACTCATAATAAACAGCAGAAAAAAGGTCAGATGATGCCGCACTATGATGAGATTGGAATGGTTGGTAAATGAGGTTTTGTGTTTGTCGTGAGATGTATGTGACATGCCTACCCAATGCTCTTGTAATATCCAGCCTAGCAGAAGAGATTATCTGGCAAATTGACGCTGGAAAGAATTTTCTGATGGACTGGGAAATTAGAATTGCACTCTTTTCTTTGATGTGTGCAACACTGGGCCACATTACACAGCTAGTTCAGGCATAATATTAAATATAGCATTTAATGCTTAATAGTAGAACTATCTATAGAAAACAATTATATTTGGGGTTTGATCACAAATGCTAGAATATAAAAATTCACAGTGTAAACATCTAAGGCAATCCCAAATGACTGATCTTTGTATATAATTAATATTAAGTTAGCTCTGAAATCCTATTCTCAACAGTATTTCTTTCAAAGCCTCAGTATATTTAGCCTCAGAATCATAACCAGGCAAGAGTTATTAAAACAGCACAATATTCTTATTGCTCAGGCAGTTTAGGAAAGAGGGTGGGTAATTAAACATCAGCAAATTAATTATTTTGGAAAACAGGATTTTTAAGCAAAACTGATTTGTTTTAATGTAATACACAGATTCATACTGAGCTGTTAAAGAAAGCACATTATTGATTAATATTTAAAGGCAACGTAGGGTTATCTAACAGTAGAGAAGAGTCCATTTTAAAGTGAATTTATAGAGTCTCCATCAAAGATAAAACTATTTTCACCTTTTACTCACCAGAGTTTGATATATTTTTCTCTCAGAATTAAAAAAAAAAATGAATAAATAAAGTGAGACAAAGTACAGTCCTTTGGAATCACAGCCTCTTCGCAAAACAAATCTTTTAAAATTTAAAATATGTTCTTAAAATTATGTTTTCGAAACAGGAATAGTCACACCAGAGAAGGAACCAAAAGTGAACACTGTGGTAGGGGCACAACAGCTTCTTCTGGCAAAAGAAGAGGATGGTGCAGCTAAAAAATCAAAGGCTCCAGAGGACAATAAATTTTGTCATGAGCAGGTAAAGGAAAATGTAACGATTTAATTGCGTTCTAGAACTCTTGCAAATGACTCAAGAATAAAGCAGAGATGATGTGCTATTAAAATAGCAATATCAGCAAGTTATTAAAAGCACACTGACTAATAGTCTGCATCTTAATTTGATGTTTTTCAGTTCTATCAATGTCCTTATTGCAACTACAATAGTAGGGACCCAAATCGTATCCAGATGCATGTCCTGTCGCAGCATTCAATGCAACCTGTTATCTGCTGCCCACTCTGCCAGGATGTCCTCAGCAACAAAATGCACCTCCAGCTTCATTTGACCCATTTGCACAGTGTGTCCCCTGACTGTGTGGAGAAACTGCTCATGACAGTAAGTGATCCAAATACCAATGTGCATGCTACAGGAGCGGGCTCAATCCTCTCGGCAATGTATTTGTTGTGACATAGTGTTCAGGTAGCCCGAGCAGGGGAGAGGGTCAGGACTCGCAAGTCTGCTCCTAGCTCATCCAGTAACTGATGTCCCCTGGGAAAATCACTGAGGATAGCTTTCAAAGATGCTGAAAACCTGCAGCTCCTCACTGACGTTAACCTTGGAAAAATCAGGCCTGACAGTGCCTCTGAGTGCACACCTGTAAATTGGGTCTAATAATACCCAGTGCTCAGAGGTAATGTGACCTTTAACTTTCTGTTTGTAAAATAACAGAGGTTTCTCTGAGCAAAAAGTAGGAGGGTTTCTGTTTTCTAGATAAGCTGTACTCATTATGTTGCATGAAATTCACAATATTGGTAATAATGCTAATTTGAAAATGCAAATTTCTCATATTACATGTTTCTTAATTTTGTTATTTGTGCAAGACATTTCAGAGTTTTCATGAGAAAAAAATATGAATAGGGAACAGACAGACAAGTCCAAGAAGAGATGATAATCCAGCTAAATCTGATCTTTGGAGTATGGAGCACCTGATTTCTAGTACTTGCCCTGCATCCGGCAGAGATCTAAACTGGATTGCCTGCACAAAATGATAATCAGCAAAGGTTATCCTTGTGCCAGGTGCTGATGAGCAAACATAGAATTAGAGATTCATGAAAACAGTTTAAAGATTTTTTTTTTAATCTCTTTTCTCCACTTTCTATAGCTCTTCCATACTGGGTAATATTGAACCCCCACAGGAAAAAGAAGCTTTTTTCAGACTCTTTTCAGGGACTGACAAAATATTTTAAAAGGGACTGACAAAATATTTTAAAAGTCTCCATACTGAGAAAATTGTTAGCTCTCTTCCCAAGTCCATGATCACCTCAATGTTATGGGGCATCTCTGAATTCTTTTCTCTCCTCTCTTCTTCTCTCCTTGCTTTCTGGGTGCTGGGAGTTGTCTCTGTATTTCTTAGAGAGAAAAATTAATGTGTGTTTGGCAGAAAAAAATGTTCGGAAAACATAATCTGCATCATCTGTGTTCTGCTAACCAAGACTAGCATGTTTTTTCCATGTCTCAGCTTTCCAGTGAACCCATAGAAAACTTCCTTTCAGTTATGAATAAGTCTTAAAGGTCTGAGCAAAAAGAAGACAAGGAGTGTTGAGCAGTGTGCATGTCAACTTAATTAAACTTAATTAAACTAAGTTCTATCATCAGGCACCTAGAATGGTACATCTTTCAAAGATTTCTGTCCATAATTCAAAAGCATAACACAACAGGTAAAACATTCTGAAGATGATAGTCATATAGCAATTTAAGACAAGAAAGAATAAAAATGTTCCTTTAAATTAAAATATCTATTTTAAAGGGATTTTTTTCTCAAAACCTATGGAAGGTCCAGTATTTGTTAAAAAAAAAATACAGGTAAAACAAAGTGATTGTCCTTAGTCGGGTACAGACCAGTGACCGTATCTTGACATCATCTGTGGAGGAATTCTAAGAACAATAGTCCTGGAATACCCAACCAACCTGACATAGTCAGGAAAACCTATATTGTGGTGACACTAGCTATAATGAAATATTGAATGTATGTAGCTCTTATTGAGTGTATGTAGTGTAGCATCACCTTATTGTGGATTCTTTTGAATGGAGTCTCCACCAAGGGACACCCAATGCTCCAATTGCTCTGTCAGAAAATTGCTACCAAGGAGTGAATCAAGACCTTGATCTAGTCCTGGCAGTCTTTGATCCAGCTGGGATGAAGCTATTGAATTACAATTTAATACAAGTATATAGCATTAAGTAGTGTGATTCCTTCTGTGATAATACTCTATTCTTGATTTTCAAAGGTTCCTGTACCAGATGTCATGATGCCCAATAGTATGCTCTTGCCAGCAGCTACTTCAGAGAAATCTGAACGTGACACACCTGCAACCATTACAAATGAGGGATCAGGAAAATATTCAGGTATGCAACAAAAAGTCTAGACAGGTATGAGTGATTTAGAAATAAACTGCTTATTTCTTTCTTGGTAAAAAGTGAATCCTTTTTGCTTTACATGTATACAGACAGAAAATAAGGGGAAGATAACAGTGGACTTGAGTTTGACTACTTGCACACATGCAGAGCTACTAGGATGCACGTTGTCTCATGTATACAAGTACTTGACTTGGATATGCCGGACTAGTTGCCTGTGGTAGCATTAAAATTAAGCATGCAATAGCCCCTAGGCACTTTGAAAGTAGGACGCTTCTTGTTTAATCAGACTGTAGGACTTTCACCAGCATCCATGGCAAATGATCCTGCCTATATTTCCAATAAAATGTTTGAATAGTCTGTTTCTCCTCCTATGTTCTGTGCTAAGCTGCTGCTTTGGTGACTCTTGCAGCATGCTCCTCTTTCTTTCCACAGCCACTCTCATACTAATTCATCTCTCCAGTTACCTGTCCTTATTGTCCCCATTTCTACTCCTTCCCTCTTTTTCCTACGATTTGACTTTCACTTTTCTCCTGTGTGGTGCTCCTATTGTACCAATAAATTCCTTACTTATGGCAAATGTAAGCCCTATATGTCATTACCAGGCGGACCTGCTACAGTCACTGTTATCATCACGTTTGCATTTGCTATTACTCTTTTTCTAACCTCCTGTTGATCCTGTTAAGTTCTTTTCTGGGGCAAGGAATTGTCATCAGATTGCTAGGCCAGCACGAAGCATACCAGGTGCAATCTTTGATTTATGATTTATGCTGCAAATACATTAATACTACAGAATATTCTTCCTACCTGCCTAAAAGACACTTCACTTTTTATTAACCAGGTGAAAGTCCTGTGGATGAGAAAAATACCCCTGGGATTGAGGAATCAAAAACTGGAATGGAAATTAAGACCGAGGAACAGAAGCCACCCAAGGAGCCTACTGAAACACCAGATTGGAACAAGAGCAGCAGTAAAGATGTGAAGACCACTGACTCAATGCCGGATCAGCTAAATGAGCAGCAGAAGAAGCAGCAGCTCTCTGTCTCTGACCGTCATGTCTATAAATACCGCTGTAACCATT
The DNA here is from genome assembly GCA_013389825.1 of Crypturellus undulatus. Lineage (NCBI taxonomy): Eukaryota > Metazoa > Chordata > Aves > Tinamiformes > Tinamidae > Crypturellus > Crypturellus undulatus. The sequence goes on from VWPW01011959.1 coordinate 287,508, forward strand.
GTAGCTTGGCTTTTAAGACTATGCAGAAGCTTCAGATACATTCCCAGTATCACGCTATTCGGGCTGCTACAATGTGTAGTCTTTGCCAACGTAGCTTCCGTACATTCCAGGCTTTAAAAAAACACTTGGAAGCAGGGCACCCTGAACTCAATGAAGCTGAACTTCAGCAGCTGTGTGCATCTTTACCTGTAAATGGTGAACTCTGGGCAGAAAGCGAAAGTATGGCACAAGATGATCATGCACTAGAACAGGAAATTGAAAGAGATTATGAGATGGACCAGGAAGGTAAAGCAAGTCCTGTAGGAAGTGATAGTAGCTCTATTCCAGATGATATGGGCTCAGAACCAAAGCGGACCTTACCTTTTAGAAAAGGGCCAAATTTTACTATGGAAAAATTTCTAGATCCATCGCGGCCATATAAGTGTACCGTGTGCAAAGAGTCTTTCACTCAAAAGAACATTCTCTTGGTCCATTATAACTCAGTGTCCCATCTACATAAACTCAAAAAGGTTTTGCAGGAAGCATCAAGTCCTGTTCCTCAAGAAACCAACAGCAACACTGACAACAAACCCTACAAATGCAGCATCTGTAATGTTGCATATAGCCAAAGTTCTACATTGGAAATCCATATGAGATCTGTGCTTCATCAAACAAAGGCAAGGGCTGCAAAATTAGAACCAAGTGGTAATATAAGTAGCGGAAATAGTGTAGCAGGGAATGTTAATAGCCCCAGCCAAGGAATGCTAGATTCTATGAGCTTACCAGCAGTTAACAGCAAAGAAACACACTTAGATGCCAAAGAATTAAATAAAAAGCAAGCTTCTGAATTAATTTCTGCTCAGCCTACACATCACCCACCCCAGTCACCAGCACAACTTCAAATGCAACTACAGCATGAACTGCAACAGCAAGCTGCATTCTTTCAACCCCAGTTTCTAAACCCTGCTTTCTTGCCTCACTTTCCAATGACACCAGAAGCACTGCTGCAGTTTCAGCAACCTCAGTTTCTTTTCCCATTCTACATACCTGGGACAGAATTTAGCTTAAGCCCAGATCTGGGTTTGCCAGGTTCTGCTACATTTGGTATGCCTGGAATGGCTGGTATGACAGGATCACTACTAGAAGATTTGAAACAGCAGATACAAACTCAGCACCATGTTGGTCAAACACAGTTACAGATACTGCAGCAACAAGCACAACAGTATCAATCCACACAACCCCAACTTCAGTCCCAAAAACAGCAGCAGCAAACTAGCAAGCTGATGAAAGCCGAGCAAAATAGCTTAGTAAGTACAGACTGCCAACTGATAAAGGATATGCCATCATATAAGGACTCAGAAGAGACTTCTGAGAAGCAAGAGAAGCCAAAGCAAGAATTTACTAATGAGAGTGAGGGACTAAAAGAAAACAAAGACATGAAGAAGCCAAAATCCTCAGAATCAACCGTCCCACCACCCAGAATAGCTTCTGGAGCAAGGGGAAATGCAGCCAAGGCTTTGTTGGAGAACTTTGGGTTTGAATTAGTTATCCAATACAATGAGAACAGACAAAAAGTGCAGAAAAAAAGCAAGATCGGTGAAGGTGAAAACACAGACAAACTGGAATGTGGAACCTGCAGTAAGCTGTTTTCCAACATTCTTATCCTGAAGAGTCATCAAGAACATGTGCACGGGCAGTTTTTTCCGTATGGAGCACTAGAAAAGTTTGCCCGGCAGTATAGGGAGGCATATGACAAGCTTTATCCAATTTCTCCTTCTTCTCCAGAAACACCGCCACCGCCACCACCACCTCCTCCACCACCCCCACCTCCTCCTCCGCCAACTCCCTCTCAGCCTTCCTCATCTGGGTCTGGAAAAATTCAAAACACAACTCCCACTCCTTTGCAAGCTCCACCACCCACACCACCGCCACCACCGCCACCACCACCGCCACCTCCTCCGCCACCGCCGCCACCATCAGCGCCACCTCAAGTCCAGCTTCCTGTTTCACTTGATCTCCCACTTTTCCCTCCAATTATGATGCAGCCAGTGCAACATCCTGCACTGCCTCCTCAGCTTGCTCTCCAGTTGCCCCCAATGGATACTTTGTCTGCAGATCTCACCCAGCTTTGTCAGCAGCAGCTGGGGTTAGATCCCAATTTCCTCCGTCATTCTCAGTTCAAGCGTCCACGTACAAGAATCACCGATGACCAGTTAAAAATCTTACGGGCTTATTTTGATATTAACAATTCTCCAAGTGAAGAGCAGATCCAAGAAATGGCAGAGAAATCTGGTCTTTCACAGAAGGTTATCAAGCACTGGTTTCGTAATACACTGTTTAAGGAACGGCAGAGAAATAAAGATTCTCCGTATAACTTCAGCAACCCTCCCATAACAGTGCTGGAAGATATAAGAATTGACCCTCAACCTTCAGCTGTAGAACCTTATAAGTCTGATGCATCTTTCAGCAAGAGATCATCTAGGACACGCTTTACTGACTACCAGCTTCGTGTCCTCCAAGATTTTTTTGACACAAACGCTTATCCAAAGGATGATGAAATTGAACAGCTTTCAACTGTACTTAACCTACCTACTCGAGTTATTGTTGTATGGTTCCAAAATGCGCGGCAAAAAGCTCGCAAAAGTTATGAAAATCAAGCTGAAACTAAAGACAACGAGAAAAGGGAACTGACTAATGAACGCTACATTCGAACTAGTAACATGCAATATCAGTGTAAAAAGTGCAGCGTGGTTTTTCCCAGGATTTTTGATTTGATTACCCATCAGAAAAAGCAGTGTTATAAGGATGAAGATGACGATGCTCAAGATGAAAGCCAAACTGAAGATTCTATGGATGCTTCTGACCAAACAGTGTATAAGAACTGCACAGTTGCTGGTCAAACTGACTCATCAAAAAGCACGGCTGTCACAGCAGCAAGCTCTGGCTCTGGTTCTAGTACTCCTTTGGTTCCATCACCCAAACCAGAACCTGAGAAGGCTTCTCCCAAGCCCGAGTCCACAGAAAAACCAAAACAAAATGAAACCATCCCCAAGCAAACTGATACAACCACCCAAAGCACCAAAACAGTACAGTCTGCTCCAGTAACCCCTTCTGATCCTCAACCCTCAGCCTCTCAATCACAGCAACAAAAACAATCCCAGATAGTAGGCAGACCTCCTTCTGCATCACAAACTACACCTGTCCCTTCCAGCCCTTTACCAATTTCAATGACTTCTCTACAGAACAGTCTACCTCCTCAGTTATTACAATACCAATGTGATCAGTGTACAGTTGCCTTTCCAACTCTAGAACTTTGGCAAGAGCACCAGCACATGCATTTCCTAGCAGCCCAAAACCAGTTTCTTCATTCACAGTTTTTAGAAAGACCAATGGATATGCCCTATATGATATTTGATCCAAATAATCCTTTGATGACTGGACAGTTACTTAATAGCTCTCTTGCTCAGATGCCACCACAAACAGGCTCATCACATGCAACACACCCTGCTACAGTTTCTGGTTCTCTGAAACGAAAACTGGATGATAAAGAAGATAATAACTGTAGTGAGAAAGAGGGAGGAAACAGTGGAGAAGATCAACATCGTGATAAGCGTTTAAGAACAACAATTACTCCAGAGCAGCTGGAAATACTCTATGAAAAGTACCTACTAGATTCCAATCCCACGAGAAAGATGCTAGATCATATTGCACGGGAAGTGGGACTTAAAAAGAGAGTGGTCCAGGTCTGGTTTCAGAACACAAGAGCCCGAGAAAGAAAAGGACAATTCCGAGCTGTTGGTCCAGCCCAGTCCCATAAAAGATGTCCTTTTTGCCGAGCTCTGTTTAAAGCAAAATCAGCTTTAGAAAGTCATATTCGCTCTCGACATTGGAATGAAGGGAAACAGGCAGGTTATAGTTTGCCTCCAAGTCCTTTGATATCAACTGAAGATGGAGGAGAAAGTCCGCAAAAATACATATTTTTTGATTACCCATCGCTGTCATTAGCAAAAACTGAGTTATCAAGTGAAAATGAATTAGCTTCCACTGTATCAACTCCTGTTAGTAAAACAGCAGAGATGTCACCGAAGAATCTCTTAAGTCCTTCTTCTTTCAAAGCAGAGTCTAGTGAGGATATAGAAAATTTGAATGTTCCTCCTGCCGACTCTGGATATGATCAAAACAAGACTGACTTTGATGAGACTTCATCAATTAATACTGCGATCAGTGATGCCACAACAGGAGATGAGGGGAACAATGAAATGGAAAGCATGACTGGCAGTTCAGGGGATGCAAAACCCACATCACCACCCAAAGAACCAAAACCACTTGTGAATGATACATTACCAAAAACTGCAACTACACCTACAAATGAGAATACTGATGATAAATTTCTTTTTTCCCTAACTAGCCCCTCGATACATTTCAGTGAAAAAGATGGAGATCATGACCAAAGTTACTACATTACTGATGACCCCGATGATAATGCCGACCGCAGTGAAACATCAAGCATAGCTGATCCAAGTTCACCTAACCCATTTGGAGCTAGCAATCCCTTTAAATCCAAAAACAGTGATCGGCCAGGCCACAAACGTTTCCGAACACAAATGAGTAACCTTCAGCTTAAGGTTCTCAAAGCTTGCTTTAGTGACTACCGGACTCCAACAATGCAAGAATGTGAAATGTTAGGGAATGAGATTGGTCTGCCCAAACGTGTGGTCCAGGTCTGGTTTCAGAATGCCCGGGCAAAAGAAAAGAAATTCAAAATTAACATAGGGAAGCCATTCATGATAAATCAGACTGGACCTGATGGGACGAAACCAGAATGTTCACTATGTGGGGTGAAATATTCTGCGCGTTTGTCCATAAGAGATCATATTTTTTCCAAACAACATATTACAAAAGTGAGAGAAACTGTGGGAAGTCAGCTAGATCGGGAGAAAGATTATTTAGCTCCAACAACAGTTAGGCAGCTGATGGCACAGCAAGAACTGGATCGCATAAAGAAGGCTACTGATGTGCTAGGATTAACAGTTCAGCAGCCAGGCATGATGGACAGCAGTTCTCTTCATGGTATCAGCTTGCCAGCAGCTTATCCAGCACTCCCTGGCCTTCCTCCTGTTCTTCTGCCTGGAATGAATGGTCCATCCTCCTTATCTGGATTTCCACAAAGTTCAAACAGTAAGTCTATAAGGAGATGATTTCCTAATTAAACAAACAAACAAAATTAATTTAATTAAAATATATTTGAAAGAAATATTTTTAGTCTACTTCAGATTTCTGTAACAACAGCAACAGTATATAATAGCATTGTTTTAAAAGCTTTTTTTGAATGATAGTCCATTAGGCAAAGTGTGGATTAAAATTTTGTGTGTGAAGTTTTTGTATGCAAATATTTAAAATAGTATCTGAGGAAACATGAAATAGTTATATGGAGTTATTACAGAACCATAAAATACTTTGTCTGTTAGACCAGTCCAATCCATTGCTTCATTCAGAAACAGTATAAAAAACATGCTGCTCTAAAGCCTCTGTTATACTCCTGAGTAGTTGCCTCACAGGATAAAAAGTTTTCCTTTGAAGGTGATTCTTAATGGCAATTTCATTGTGATCCAAATCCCAGGAGTGGCTGAATGCTTCCTCTTCCTAATTTGTAAAGTCATTGCAGACATGCACCACTTCATTTGGGCTTGTGCTTCTAACTGAACGTGTAACTCTGTTTTACCGAGGTTGGCTCTGGTTTTTGTTCACACTGGAAGACATTTGAATTCCTCTTAGAGGTAGTTGCACTGAAGCTGGGCAGCTGAGTTTTCTGTAGAGAAATGTTTATTCCTAAAAAGGATGAACATAATTTATTTTTTGTAATAAGCTCCAGCTTTGTAGACGGAGTTCACTGGGAGTGCGGTGTTGCAGATGGAAGCTCTCCCAGTCATCCTCTAACTTTGCACATTCATATCAAATATTTGCACGTCAGACTTAGGAACTCGATTACAACTCTTCAGCTCCTTTTACCCAGTAATTCCACTTGCTGTTCATCTCCAAACTTCGATTTACAGAACAACTCACTTTGACAAGTGAGGGAGGGACTTAATTACCTGTGTAGTTAGACAAACTAAGAATGTAGCAATATCTTCTCTGCTACCCAGTTCTGCTTTGATGGATGAGGACTGTGTTATTGTTTTCCTAAGTGGTAGTCAAAGCCTCTTGTTTCTCTGTTCATTGAATCAGAATGGCTCTCTTTCCACAATGGAGTCTCTGGCTGAGTGCCCTCTGGCTTTTGTCAAACAGTTATTGGCACAGAGAGTGCATATAAAGGAAACATAAAGTTGTTGTATTTCCTTCTTAATGGCGTACAGTGTCCAGGTCCAAAAATGGCTGATCGTTGTTCATTCAAATTAGGTATGGTTTCTGCATATAACTTTGCTAAAGAGCTTTGGTTAGATTGACCTTTAGGTAAAACAAGCTCCAGAAAACTCAGGTTTTGTCTATGCTAGTAAATTAAATGTTCTTGGGAACATCTTATTAAATTCCTTTAAAAGAGGAAGACCCCGTATAACTGCCTATTGGGAATGGTTACAGGCTCAGGATAGCTCCTCAGCTGTGTCCAGGAATTGTTTAGGAGAATGCGATTTGGGCCAGGCTGAAACTCTGCCATTATCCATTCCCACAGTTTAACTCTGTAGATGACCAATTTCCAGTTTTCTGGAAGTGTTCCCTGGCACTGCTTAGCTTACTAGTAGCCTCAGAGTCTATATATTGTTCTCTTATTAATATAAAAACACAATGCTGGGTAAACAGGCCAACTGGTCTGTAATAATTCAGATTTTCTAATTTCCACCAAGTATCTCTTCTTTGAGGTAAATTAAAATCATTATTACGCATAGCATACTCAGTGCACTGTCAATTGAGATGAATTTTTATCCCCTTTCATCTTGCATCTTTTTAAGGTTAATTAGTCCATTGTGGGCAAAACCCACTGTGTAAACTGGCTAGTAGAATCTTCTTGTTAACTTTTTCTTCTGCCATATGCTAAACAGCCCCTACATCCCTCTTTTGTTGCCTGGCAAATACTTGCATACATAAATCTCCATTCCCTAATGATACATAATAGAGCAGTCATGGTGAATGAAAAAAAAAATAGATTATTCTGATCATTCATTATGGAAAAATGGTAATCTACTCAGAAGTTCTTCAGTATGTGCTCAACACTAGCGTTTCCAGCACCTAATTAACCCATTTCTCCTGCCCTGTCTACCCTACTTTGGCTCATAGTTGACATTTGTGTTGATGCTAGCAAGAGTTTAAGAACAATCCTCTGGAAGCAGGCATGTCAACAGGCTGGTCCTTGGCTGTGTTTCTTTCAGCTCCCCGCCTGTTCTCAGCCAGCAGGACAATTGTTCTACATCATTCTTTGCATGAAGGATTTTCTGAAGCTTCTTCCCTGAAGACTCACTAACCTATACTTCAAGTCTACTTCTTGTGAATGCCACTGTCAGTGTGTCATTTCTTCTTTTTGGCCCCAATCCTGAAAATGCACTTCAGAAGCAGTCTCACTGGGACCACTTATGTTCGAATATATACCAGTTTTCATTGATGCTTACAAGGTTGGTAACTATATTTCCTGTGGCAGAGGCCATGCATTCTATCCTGCATGTTTGTTTAAAGGACAAATGTCAACATTTGCAGACCCTCATTTTAGAGGATATCTTTGCTGTGTTGTTAAGACAAAAAAAAAGTGAAAATACCACAGCAAATATCAAATTTTAAATTCTCATTCATGTTTCCCATTATTTTTGCCAGAAAGGAAATTATTCCGGTTTCACTGGTATTAGGATGGATTTCACTTTCATGTCCTTGCATCCAGCATCGCTACTTATGGTTTCCAACAAGGCACAAAAACAATTACCTTTTTCAAAATACCATCCATCTTCAAATATACTATTTACTTTTGCAAAAGGCTTGAAATGGAACACTTGAAAATAATGCTAAAATCACAGAAAATATAAATATTCAAAGTACAGTCCAATTTGGCTTCTTTATGTGGTGCTCAACTGGACATTTATCTTCAAAGATTATTGCACTTGGGAAAATAAATAACTTCGTTTCTGAGGAAAGGGGTGCATTAACTTCAAACTCAGAGTTGTTTTTATGAATTCTATTATAATGACAGAGTTGTTGTTTGGGTCAAAGATGGTATGTCCAAGGACTCTCTCACTTGTGGGATACATTTGTTCTAAGAATACAATTATACCTCTTTGTGAGCACCAAATGCTGAGCGAGTTTTCAGCATCATCATTATATTTGCTCCATGTAATCCCTAATGTGGCATTATTTTTGGAATTCAAATCCAAACAGAATTTCAGTTCTCGCTGATCTTTATTCTTCAAGTCTCTTCTTATTTCCTAGATGACTGTAGATGGAAGAGTTCACCTGCTGTTTTTAGCTGTTCTCAAAATTCATATTCTCTTTTGTTCTTAGCTTTGTGTTTTTGTCTATGATCCCTTGCAGAAAACTAGTGCTTCATCTTGCTTCTAGCTATTAATACTGGTTCCATGAACCTTTTAATGTCATCGTCATTACTGTAGGTTCTTTGCACATCACTTAAGCCTGCACTGCCTTTAAGAATGCACAGCAGCATTCTCCAAGAATGCACACATCACTAGGTAATATGTACTTAGTGGTTTTCGAGATCTTATCGGGAAAGAAATTTGATTCACCAGCAATTATTTTCCATATGATAAGGACACTAAATTCTGCTCTCTGCTTTTGGCCCACTGGTTACAGTTTCAATTTTGTATTTTTAGCTCTCTCTGATTCCTCCAAGATGAGTCCTTCTTTTGACAGTTACTTAAAAGAGATAGCAGGATTGGAATGTTTCTTTGTGATTATTAAGTTTATATTCTGTTTTTCTCATGACAGAAAAGAGAGCCTTTGTTTCATCAAGGTTTTTGCATTAAGTTTTGGAAACCTTCTGTTCCATATTTAACTTCTGTTAACTTCTGCATTTCACACTTCTGTTGAAATCTCTCTAAATATTTAACTGAGTTCTGTGCATCTCAACTAAATCGTGAAGAATATCTGGAAGATAAAATAGATCATTGATTGCTCTGGGCATCATAAATGCAAGCTGAACTGAAGACAACATGATGTGTAAGGACTGAAGAGATTAAGAACAGAAAGAAATTGGGAAAATCCTAACTATATTGGAAGTTTAAAAAGCATGACAAAGCTGGGGCAGCAGTGCACACTGATTGCATCATTCATGAATTTTCCATCTACAGTATTCATCATTTAATATATTTTCAGCAGACTTCACACAAGGTGGCTTTTTTCCTGCTGAAAGTATAGGGACATCTTCGATGTCATTGTGCAGTAACTGCAGTAATTACTCACTTTTTAATGATGACTGTTGTGACTTGTTTCACTGTACTATCTAATCCACGCTCACAATGCATTTTAACTCCTTAGTGTTCCCCTAGCATTAAATAGGAGTAATGACATGGTGACAAACATTAAGTGGTCTCTTTGTTAAATCTGACGTTTATTCCCTTTGAATCCTAATTGCTTCATTCCTAAGTAATGCTAAGCACCTGGGATATTGATAGTTTAAGCTTGTTCATCTATTAGTGCTCCCTAGTAGCTAATACCCATCTACCCTCCATTACAGAGCCTGCACTTCTCTTATCCATGCACTTACAGGGAGCTCCTAGGGTTACTTCACTTCTAAAATTCTTTATATAATTCTTTATCATATTTTGTGGCTTCTTTTCTCTACCAGTCTTATCTGTCTCAATAATGAAAAGGGTGCAACATGCAGCCTCTTACAGTTAGCTGCCTTTTCTACCCTGTGCCATCATTTAATTTTCTAACCAACTATACATCTCATAGAAGTTACTTCTTAATAGACTGTTACCAGCCACTGCACTATGTCTGGTACTTGAAACACAGAAAAGATTTCTTCCATTAATAAATGAGGTGTCCTTGCACTGTGCACGCGCCCTCCAAACAGAGCCATTCCATCCTGAAGCTGCTTTCTCTAATGAGGTGGAGGACGTCATGCCTGCATGTTTCGAGTAAACTGAGCACAGCAGCGTTCCTGTGCCAGAGCACTTCAGTGCTAATGCACTTATTTCCCAGCAAATGCTGCATTGACCTGATTGGCACGATGGTGAAGGAAAGCTCTGTTCAAACTCGCGAAAATGAAAATGTAAGCCGTGTGGTGAGCCAGTAATGAATAGCATTGGCCCCATTGTTTGGTCTTGTTAGTTTCTTGAATGTTGATATTTACTTATCTAAACATCTTCCTTTGTTTATTATGATTGCATTTCCCCCCCAGCAGTTTGGACAAAGATGCCTTTTTATTTGAAAGCTAATTACTTCTAGCAAGCACCATAATTACCAGGTTTCTTAGGTGAAGGATGTGTGGGTTATATCATCCCAGAGGCATGGTAAAAATTAGTTAAAATGAACAACAAAGTAGAGATCTCTCAAAGTATCAATTAGAGGGAAGTACTCTCACTGCGCTTAGTGCTTCTTTTCTAATAATCTGCAGCAGAACCTACATAAGGGAATGAACAAAAAAGGAGAGTGTTATTCCTACAGGTATGAGTCTGATGCTGCCAATGGAGCTGTGCTGACTTCCACTGCCTTTTGTGAGATTCTTCTATAGGCAGACCTACATGCATGACCCCCTTGCTAGTAAAATCAAGATTATAAAGTGAGTAAAAGCTATTGGGTTTGCTGCAAATGGTATGTTGTGACTTTAAGTCTGCATGATTCACAAAAAAAAAACGTTCTAAGAGCCATGCTAAAATGTGGTTTAATCATGCCATAGGTATTTTCAGAACACTCGAGAAATGCTGAATGTTACAAGACGTATTTTGCCTTGTGCATTGACAATAGTCGTATTTTTGTTGTTTTCAGCTTTAACATCTCCTGGTGCAGGCATGCTTGGGTTTCCTACTTCAGCTACTTCGTCTCCTGCCCTGTCTATCAGCAGTGCCCCCTCCAAACCTTTGCTGCAGACTCCACCTCCACCACCACCACCACCACCACCACCTCCACCACCTC
>VWPW01011959.1:303553-360557 GCA_013389825.1 Crypturellus undulatus
TTAGAGGGACAAGCACACGCTAAGATGATGTGTATTGCGCTTGAAGTTCAGAATATATTATGACAAGGGACAAATTTCCTTTGGGAAATAGGCACGTTTCCCTTAGCTCTACAAATTATAAGGAAGCTGTCTTCACATCTTGTAACATATTTTCCTACTAACTGAAGGAAATAAAAATTACTTCTCCTGTCTTCAGAGTGGTCACAGCTATTTTAGCTTAAAAGAATATACAGTCCAAGAGAGGAGGCTGTGGCAGCCCTCACTGACTTCAGTTATTCAAACAACAGGGCATTTAACACACTAACCTTTTACCTCTGAGACCGTGCTTTAAGTTTGAGGCCAAGTTCAGGTCCTTACTAAAATAAGCTTGCTGATCTTTGCTACGTCCCTAAGGAGTGCCTGTCCACATCTCAAAACTGCTTAGTAAACATGATTAAAAAAAAAATCACCCTCTAAAAGCTTCACAGGAAATATAGTTCAGTTATAGTTTGTATTGTATATTACAATTTGCACCATACAAAAGACTAAATTTAATTTTCATAAACAAGCCAGATTTGGTTCCTTCATCCACAAACACTATATGTGTATGTACTCATTAATTTATTGGCTAATAAAACATTTGTGGGACAGCATTTTTAACATTTAGAAATAAAGCTTTGAATTCTAACAGAAACCTAAATTAAAATAAATTACTAATGTCAGTTTCTCACCCTGTATACATCACTTTTTTTTTCTTTTTTTCTGCATTTCATAATGCTTCACCATCCCTTCTGAAGAGAAGTTCACTAATACTACACAGTGCTGTACCGCCAGAGTCAGGTGTCTTTGGAAGATTGTACAGTAGCTACATTTGCTATGTGGATTCAGTTCATTGCAGAGTCTCTTGTTTTCCGTTGCACAATGTGGTTTTTCCAAAACCCATGGGAGTTGGAGGGAGGATTTTCACTGTCTTCAATGGCCTTTGGATCAGGTGCTGTAATTCACTTACTTATGAAAGTGAAAAAATCCACCAAGAATCACTGCAGGTCAATACAACTTTTCCAGAACAAAACTAGTTCAGGTTCAAATATATGTGTCAGTCAGTTAAAACTTGGAGTGTATGTGTTTCCTTAACATCCCAATTTAAAAATTCTGCACATTGACTGTCTTATTATTTGGAGAGAAAAAAAAACCCAGTAAATACAACAGAAAACAACAATAGTAGTAGTTAAGTAGTGCAATTTTGTTAGTGGAGGAAATGAGAGAGAGCACGTTTTGAAAATGTTATCAATAGCACTGAAATTCTGTGGTGTAGAGTCCTATTGTGTGTTAAAATTCCATAGCATATCTGCAGTGCTCAGCTCCAGTTTCTCATATAATTTTTATTTTTTTTTTTAAAGATCTATTATGGTTACAGATTAACTGACGTGGAGCAAAATTACATATCATACAATGCTTTGTCCAGTTTGGTTTTAAATGGCTGAAGGGTCATATAAGGGTTATGAGTCTCCTACAACCTTCCTTAAGAAGGTGCTCAAGAGGGTGTTAAATCTTCTCATTATAAAGTTGTTGTCTTCTCTTCAGCCTATATGTTCCTTCCTATCTGAGATAAGAGCTCTGTAAGTAGAGATAAAGACAGTTTGGAGGGGGAAAGTTGCTATTTCTCCCGATGAGTCAACTTTATTTTAGAGAACTTCTTCTGTCAAAGCTCAGACATCTTCGAAAATTAAGCCTGTAAACTACATATGCACTTCTGGGCTTTGTCTATTCCCAAACTTTTAAAAACAGCCATAAATAACTCTGTGGGATAGAACATAAATATGACTGATACCATATAATAAGCAAGCAAACACTTTGCCACACCCTCCTAACACTATTTTCTGCCAACCCCTTTTCTCTGATACCATATAAATTATATCAGTGTCCATAGGATAATAATTCTTAAGGGGTGTAAAACCTCTACTGTGGATTAGTTGCTATATTAAACTCAATGGGAATCTGTTCACTGACTTGAACAGATTCACCATTTTATCTATCATATTCAGTCCTGGCTCTGAAATGCAGATTTCCAAAGACTTATAACCACAAATAGAGGCACTGTGATCTTTGATGTGATTTTAGAACTATATCCTGTATTCCTAATAATTTAATCTATTACTTTTTTTTGCCACCAAGACTACAACAGCATAATAGGAGCTTGCATCATCTGTAAGATACTTATATCATCTTAAGAGGCCTCATATTAATTATAGATGTTCATACTCTTTTTTTTTTTTTGGCATACACTTTCGCTGCTTCAAAACAAAGGCTTCACATGACGCTGATGTAACAATGAACTTCAGGGCAGCTGGATTTGCTTTTTTTTTTTAATTCCTAGAGCAAGATTAAGCCAGGAATAAATTCCAGCCAAAAAAACACGGAATCATGGAGAGAAGTATAATTCTCAGACACAAGCAGACAGTAAGTGGTGACTGACTCCTGTAACAGAAAATGTTTTACTAAGATTAGCACTGATGCATTAATATAGCAATATAGATGGTCACTTTTCTATTTTTTAATCATAAAAAAGTAAATGTAGAAAGTTAACGGAATGTGGATTGGTTTAAAAAGACATCACTAAAAAGAGGATGAAAAAAGATGATGAATCTCACTTCTCAACTCATATTTAAAAATTTTAAAGAACCTTAAACCAAACCAACTACCATAGAATAAATTTCCCCAAACCATGCAAATACATTCTTGAGTAAAGCTCATGTCTCATTCTAGGTGTGCCCTATGGAAGGCTGAATTCTCAAAAGAACTGTCTTACATTTTTTCTGTTCAGGTATGAAATAAAATGTGTGTCATTTTTCCAAGTCAGTAATATTAAAACATGTTTCTGCAGGTTCTACCATGGGCCTTAGTGGGAAGATATCATATTTTAGTGGCACAGAATGCTTTTGTTAATTGTGGTTCTCTGGAAATCCAGTAAATGATGGCATGATATCAAGCAATGGTAAGTAAAATATAGTAGTACTTTTTTATTTCTTAGTGGCAGAGCACTATAAAGCAAAGAAGGTTATAATTAAATAAAGCATTTAAACAGTGAATAGGATCCATCTAAAAATAAAACCACAAGTAAAGGGTCTGAACTAATGCATTGCCAAAAGATGTAATTCTACAAACACCCTATGGGCAGAAAAGGTCTTAGGGTAGTGCTTCAAAAACAGGCAGAGATGAAATGAGTGAGATTTTACAAGAAAGCCAGTTCGACACTGTAGGAGCCATTAAAAGAAAAATTAGATTGCCTGCTGGCTTGCGGTCTGATAGGGAAAGTCCCTCAATAGTGGATGATTTGTAAGCACACATTCTTATTTCAAACAGTAGGTTGCCTGCTCCCTGCTGCTTGAATTGAGTTTAATATTCATAGATGCATCTACAAGCTATTTACTTGGACCAAAGTGATAGGTTTTGTTGTTTAGTGCTGCTGCAGCACGTGATCGGATGCTTTGTGCTGTGAACCCTTCTCTCACAACTCACGTATTTTTGAGACTCAAACATCAGCAGGCCAGGCTGGCATTTCGATTGAACAGCCTCTGCCCAGCGAAAATCAGAGAACTGGCAGGGGCTGAGACTGAAGCCTTTGAGGACTCTTTTTTTCCAAACCCTACAGATTCTGTGTTGAAATCAATGTTTGCAGAAGCTCTGTGGCTGACACAGTTTCCTTAAAAAAACAATGGTCAGTTTAGAGGTCTCATGTCATATTTATAAGAGCAAGGATCTTCAAACTGATGGCCCAGCCCTAGACCAGTGTGAATAAATATATTATGCCCTCATAAATTCCCTACTTGTTATGATGGAGTATTTGGAGTTTTTGGAGCACCTCCTGCTCCAAACCTTAAAGTGCAGAAATGCTGTAGAGTTTTAAACAGCTACACACATCTTTCTTTTGCTCACTCTTCCCACAAATATAATATTCATTTTGGTTAGCTGTTTATACCAGTTTTGAAACTTTGAAGGTGAAAACTGCTTTGTGCACTTAAGATGAATTATCTATATCATCTTCTGCTTTTCCACAGAATGCTTTTCCACAGAATTTTTCTCCAAAAATTCATTCATAGCTATTAATTTTTATAATTGCTATGTTATTTGTTACACATATTTATAAAGTATTCACCCACAGTGCCTGCTTTGACTGACTTTTTGTTAATATTACATAAAAATTACCTGACCAAATTGCCTAGGATTTTTATAGGGTAAATTCTCATTCAAAGACATGAGACAGCAATTGTCCTAGAGCAGATTCCATTCCATTGCATGGGAAAATTGTAATGCTGGGCACTCTCATTTGTTCAAAAAAAAAAAAAAGTTGACATTACATTAACCAAATTGTTTAAATAACTATATAATCTCAAGGAGCTAATTCAGTTTTGAGGCACTAGAGCTGACTATTTTAAAACATTGTTTCTAGTTCTAAGTAGCAAAACTCCTTAGTCTGAAGACACACAACACAGATGAACAGTAAGTAATACAGTGCAGAAGAAGGTCTACCTGAACCCTACTTTAAACAATTCTTGGTTCAGTAGTGTATTATTAGCTTTCCTTTAATATTCACAGAATATTTTATTTTTAAAAGAAGGTTTTCTTTAATATCGTTTATTTGTCTGTTCTATGATTTTTGAACTTTTTGGAGTGCTAACATTTCATTTTCCATTATTCCTTATGGGGATTTTTGAAATCTTTTTTTTCCTTCTTTTTTTTATTTCCCTCTGCTCTGTCTTTGCTTTGTAGAACTGCTCACAAACCCACTTTGTCCCGTTAGTGTCAACTATCTAGACAAATGCACTCTGTTCTGCTGCAAGGGAACACATGCTCTCGAATACTCATATTGCTCGTGTTGATCTAGCTGGGCTGACAGGAAGGGTTGGTCTTTTGCACCTCCAAGTTTCAGTCATAGGAATTTTAAAAAAGCAATTGCAGTTGTGAAACTCACCACTCCCGGTGACCACTGGACCTCCAAAAGCGGTGGACAAGGCAGCCTACCTGGAATTCATAGGCCAGGGATCCCTAGTCTGGAATTCATAGGTTATTACGACTGGAGAGGTTTGCTTTCTACATGACACACGTCATAAAACTTCTCTCACTCATTCCTACAATGCAAGAAGAAATGTTTCTGTCTAACCTAAGCGTTTAGTTCAGCAGCATATGCATTCTTTTCTTAAATTGCACGTAGTCGGCATCCCTCCCTGACTCAGGTCCTTTACAGGCCCTTTGTGGCTGAGTAATGCGATTCGGGGCTGTCGCACAGGGTTGAGCAGCAACCTGCATACATAAATACTCACAACATTCATTATTGATAAGGCTTGGGGAAGTGTTAGATAATGTGTTACTGAATGTATTTATTGGAGGTGATTTCAGATGGATGATGACTTCAGATGGGTGAAGGATTGCCTAGCACGCAGAAAAAACAACACAAATTTTTCTGTTTGCTTTTGTGTGTGCACAAAAGTCACAGTGAGTCAGCTGCAGCACAGACCGTTGACACAGCATCTCTTCAGCCCAGTTTTTCTGCCATCCAGAAGGTGTAATCTTTAAAGACGTCCAAGAGAACTGAAAATAGTTCCTTAGTGGAGTCTGGGCAGCTTAACTGTATTCTAATAATTTTTAAATACAATTAAGATTAAAATCATAATGGCCTGACTTCTCTCTGGTTATGTAATAAAAAAAAATAGACACTTTGCCCTCTGCTTTCTCACCTACCCCTTCCAGATGAATAAAGTGGCATGGAAATGCTATGGAGCCCGAATTGCATCCTTGGAAGGCCAGTTTTTCTAATGAAATCAATTAAATCAAGGTCAGGCCCCAAACGAAGGCAAGGGTAATAATATTCACGAAATAGACAGTATTTCCTAATTGTCATAATTTAATTGTCATAGCCAGGACAATTAAAGATGATTTATTCTGCATCATAGATTCACTCATGAATCATACTAAATGGAAGAAAGTCTCACAGAATTAAATAAACATTAAGGTGGCACTTAGTGATGCATCACAAAATACCTAGAAGTTGAGTTAAGGTGATCCGCTGCTTTAGACGCAATGGCACAGAAAGATCGCTTCCTCGGCAGTGGTACCCTGGAGAAAAGGGCTTGCTGCACACCATTCTGGGCAATGAAGAACACACTCTTTTTCAAGAGTGCATGTCAAAATTGCATAGGAGGAACAACTATTAAACCAGACAGAGCAGGAAATTAACACAGATACATTGCTCCTGGTACCCAAAACAAGTTACCTCTGTGCTTTGCACTGCTTCAGAGACTTTAAAATCACAAAGCAGAGCAGGACAGCTGATGATACCTGTCTGTGTGGCATCTTCCAAGCATGAGAACCAAACGCTGCTCCAGATTCTTCAGTTAAGAAAGGAGCTGGAGCACAGGATGTGCTGGGGAGAAAGAAGCAGCCTGGTCTCCAGGCTATGAGGAATGGGTGGGTAAATGGTTTGTCAGACAGGATCTTCATTTCTGGCCACATCCGTGCCAGACTTGTTATGCCTCTGGTCCTTAGAAAACCAATAGCTAAATTCCAGATTCTCTAAAGAAGCTCTGCACTCTTTCCTGGTCCTGACCTATTCAGCCTTCTCAGGCCTTCTGCAAGATGTTTTACATGACAAGCTCAGACAATATGTATTTTTCCTGGAATGGCTCCCATTTCACTTATCATTTTTAATGTTATTGTCCCTGTTACTAAGTAACATAAAGTTGCCATCCACACCCTTCCCTTTAAATGCTATTCCTGTGTTATACTTCATATTTTAATGCACCCAGTCAATTCATTTGGGCGCAGATCAGAGAAACAGCATGTTTTATTGGCTGAAATACTGAAAAGCTTTAACTCCAACAAGATGTAGCTTCATTCGGTGTGCAATGCTCACAAATAGTGTGCTGTTTCAACTTCCATGCTGAGCAAGGAGAAGATTATTGTAGTAATAATGTGCATTTCGGAGATTTAAAATGTATTATAAACTCACTCACTTTCCCAGAGGACAAGAACTTTCTAAAGAGATGTGGCCAGATGAAGTCTCAGCTGCTAGAAAGACATGCAGCATTTTTACATTGACGGCAGCCTGCCCTTTCACTGAGCCAAACCGAGCATCCCAAATTTATGATGCTTCCTTTAGGTTAGCCTAGCTCAGCTTTGAGTCGTGGGCCAGCTCGTTATCATTGCGCATTTATTGCTGCAGCGCTATCAGCTTCCTCTGCGCTGCACCAGAGCTGCTCTCAAGCGGAGTCAGGGAATTCCCCCAGAGGTGTCTGCAGACGCATGTGTGAACTTGGAGAACCTCCTGCATGCTTGTCCCTTTGTATCTTTCCTCAAGCAACGCCGAGGTAACGCCGGGAATATCTAACACGCGGAGATGTGCGCTGTCACATCCCCACAGCATCACCCCCTTGCGCGGGCCTGTCTGTGGTCGGCCAGGGTAATTAGTTCTTCACATAGCTGGTAATTAAAGCCAGATCTCATAGACCTAAACACTTTGGGAAAAAAAAAATGAAAAAGAAAAGGAAAAAAGATTAATGATAGGCTCTCTGTTTTTTTGTCCCACAAGGGTGGGGAAACTGTAAAGAGGAGTAGGAGGAATGTGGAGAAAAGAGCTGTTCTGAGCAGTAAATGGAGAAAATGGCAAACGGCAGACTTCCGGGGAATGAAAATAAATGACTTTGGTGGCTTTCCAAATCATCTTTTTCTCCCTTTTGGGGTGAAATATACCCACAGGAGATTTCTCCTGCCGTCACCTTGAGTACCCTGGGACGTAGTGTGACCCTTTGCTTCCCGGCATGGAGTGCAAGGAGTGGGAGGCGGCAGCCACCTGGTATGGCCGTACATAGCTCAGGCTGACTGATGAGCTGCGAGTGAGCCCGTGTCCCAGATAAGCTCAGGGCAATGGCCACTGACCAATACGTTCTGCATATTTATTGTTTTATTTTAGAATCTCAGAGAAAGATTGGAAAAATCTGTCTTAAGCATGCTTTAGCTTTTGCTCTTGATTTTTTTTAATAAATACCTGGGACTTCTAATAAGTAAATAAACTCCTGTGGCTGCATTCCCCCATCCCCTGAAAGACTTAGTGGTAAGCAGAGAAAAGTTTTGAATCAAACTGTTTGACACAAAATGGGAAAACTCTGATTTCATTTTCCAAGTGTACAACAATATCAGCTCTCTTAATCCCAGCTGAGTTATTTCTGTTTTATAGTTGTGTAACTGACCCTGGAACCTAATCCAAAGTGTATTTATATATATCCCCCCACCTAAGAACTGAGTATAAATGCTTGAGCGCAGGATCACTGTTCCCTTTCGTCTTCTGCTGTTTTTATTTACAATCTGTAGTATTGTTAACACCAAAGGACCACAAATTTAATTAGGATCTCATTTTCCTTTGAAGAAAAATACAGAAGACTATTGTCCAATACTATACCAGGGTGCACACTAATCTGTTCAGAATTGTGGAAGAAGCAAACAGAGGGCAGGGAAAGAAGAAACACTGGGAAAAGCAAAGGAAAACAAAACAAAACAAAACAACCCAAAACCCTTTTCAAGCAAAGTGATCTCAGTAACGCACAGTCCATCGCTGTGTCTCTTCTGTATCTTGGTTAGGGGCCCTGGTATAAATAGGTGCGTAGTCTAGCAAAAAAGAAAAACTTTCAAGGAAGTGTCTCAGGCAGCAAAAGTGGATGGAAGGAAAACTGCACAACACTACTGTGTTCCTGCACCTACCTGAATCAGCAAGCTGAGCTAGCAGACATTTTGGGCTCATGGAAGAACTACATAGTCCTCAAGAAAAAAAATAGTACGAGCTTTGTCTCTCATTTAAATAATTAAGATAGGCAAACCTGACATTTTTTTCTTTACTTCTGCTCTAGGCCATACCTATTCTGTACAGAGTATTTTAAGAATAGCTCAGTAATGACAGAGCTCATTTTAAAATATTATGGAAGTTCTCCCCTCAGGTTCTCTGGTTACATAGGAACTTCTTCTACCTATATGAAAACAAATTTAAAGGAAAATTACAGAACTGGATCTCAGCCACAGGAATCTGTTCCATCCTTCTTCCCTCTAATGTGACTCAGTTTTGTACTGGCCTGTTACCATCTGAGGAAATATATGTTACCACTGAGATTCTGTAAAACTCTGGTATTTGTTGGCACTTTAAGAGTCTGGCTTGCAAATATTTAACTTACTTAGGTTTATTGACTCATTGATTTCTAAGGAGGCCTAGGTGGATTAGGCTTTGCATAGTGGACCATATATGCTGACTTTTTAGCCGTTTTTTTTTTTTTTTTTTTTTTTTTTTCTAGTTTCTCACTTTTATGCTGAGGATCCTAGAAAACAAAACAAAATAAAAGCAATAAGCCAGAAGGAGCTTATCTTCTTCAAATCTCTCTTCAAAGGTCACTCTGACAGCACTTCATAACAGTATCAGTCAAATCACAATGTAAGTTTAGGCACCATTTCCATGCCTCAAATATTCCTGGAATGACAGAAAAGACGTGTCTTTCTCCTACACATGTGCATGCAGACAAACAGGGGAGAAAAGGCATGCATACAACTTCTTCCACTCATTGAGGAAGACCTGATGCACTCACCGAAAGTTTAAAGATGTGCCAGAAAGGGAAGCTGATGTGGTTTGTTCCATTTAAACTAAAGCAGATGCAAAACAAACCCTGGGTGAATTTTGAAGCAAGCTTTGGATATAAGACCTTCTGAAAAGCAGGTCCTGATACAAGAGATGGAAGAAAGATTATTAATAAAAATTTGAGATGCTGAACCTAAGTGCTTCAAGGATTAACAAAGTAAAGATAGGCCTAGATTTTCTATCACCTGCTGTTTTTTTGTTTCCATCTTCCTTAGGTTTTCCATACTGTTGGCTGTTGCGATGGATTGTGCAGTTTCCAAAGGGAAATGATTAGTGCCATAGGCTGGAATTATTGAGAAATATACAATGTTCAGAATTACAAATGCCTTCAGAGAGTTGGTTGATAAAAGTCTAATTAGCATTTTAAAGGGCTGTGGATTCAGTCCTCTTCCCATTCCCTGGGGTGACTGTACTTTTTCTGAAGAATTTGACATATATGTCTGGGACAGGAAGAGCCATTAGAACAGCCTTTATACTCAAGAAAACAGCGTGGGAAAAGTTCAAAGGCACATTTGGCCTATGTGTCACATGAGAAAGAACTTAAAACACAAAGACGAATACAGCAACTAACAAAAAAAAATACATAAATACAAGTTTTCAGTGTCAGAGAGCTGAGGTAAGGATAAATCCCTTCTGTATCTTATGCTTGAGCATACTCAATTGCTCATATACAGATAAATAACATATCACAAATATGATAGCTGTCTTAACCAAACAAACCCAAATATTATAAGATTTACAATATAAAATAACTATTTAAAACACATTTGATATGAAAATTATATTTCTAATAGGGTTGTCATAGTTTCTTTCTCACTTACTCTTGATTTACTTATTTTTTCCCCTCACTTTCCAGTAGCACCCCAAATTTCAGTATGTTTTATTCTCAGTGTCATTGGGGCTTGAGGATTGCTGCTGAGGAACCGAGGAGTGAGAGGGAGGAAAACAAGTATTATAGTCCCCAACAGGCTAGCCACAGAATAAGCAACAGTGACCGTTTTTTTTCCTAAAAAATTCAAATCAGATTCTGTCAATGGTCAAAAAAAAAAGAAAAAGAAAAAAAGGAGGAATAAATGATAACAAGAATCAAACAAGGAACTTGTTTTTTTAGATCTGACACTCATTAAGACATTTGTCTGACCAAAGACTGAGTTAATAATAAGATGTTAGATTTTAGCTCTGAATTTTTTTTTCGAAGTGTGTCAGTGCTGTATAAGATAGGACTTACATTTTTCAAGTTAAATAAACATAATGAAGAGATACAAGTTACATTCTAAAAGTCTAAGCTTTCTTCATGCTTCGTAAATGTTAGGAGGATAAAGTGGATTTGGGAGCTTTTAATCACTTTTGTTACAAGCTTGTCTCTTCAAGGGGTTTCCAGAGCAAAGCAAGCCACAGCCTGATTGATTGTTTTGAAAGGGTTGCTGTCAGCCACACATGTACTCAAAGCAAAATCTTTTATATTTCCTGTGATAAAATTAATCCAAGTTAGGTTCACAAGGTGAATATATAAAAAAATAAGAGAGGGAGAACTAGAAGAAACTTTTATTTCCTACTCCCAGGCTTACTATGCAAGGTGTTTCTCACCTTGCTGAAATTCCTCTCCCATGCAGATAAACAAGTTAAAAACCCACACCTTAAAGTGAATCGATGTCAGCTCTATGTAGAAATTTTTATTTGTGGGATATACTGCTACACTCTGTCTTTAAAACAGCAGCAACAAGGATGAAATTGTCAGTACTCTAAACACTGCAGACAAGCTTTGCCAAGCTGCAATGCCCAGGCTACTGATAAAACAAATTAGCATCCAAGTAGGAATGGGACAAGATAGTGCTATGACAGAAATAATATAAGGAATAATAAGAACCCAGGTGTACATAATTAAGATTGTAATTTAAGCAAAGGGTTCTGGTGACATCATTTATCAATGTCACTGCAAGCTCTCAATGGAATTACAGCTCTGTATGTAGAATTCAGATATATGTGATTTGTTAGAATACATGAAGAATGTTTCTATTAAAAGTAGACAGACAATATGTTAACCTCAAGTAGTGGTGGTGACAGGATGAGATACAAAGAGAATTCTTTTTTTCCTCTTCTAGCAAAAGAAGAAGGATCAAATATTTAGAACATTTCTAAGAAACTTGGATGTTTACTTAAAACACTGGTGAGGCAACCCTGTGCCCCGTGCTCTGGGTGTCCCTGCTTGAGCAGGGGGGTTGGACTAGATGATCTGTAGATCAGCCATTCTGTGGTTCTGTGGTTCTAAGTGGAATCTTCTCAAATTTTCATCCTCCAAAAGGAGCAGAATTGAAGCTTCTGTTCTGTTCATGTGAGTCAATACAGCAATAAAATGAGTGTCTCCGGCAAAAGTGAACAAAGGAACATCCAAAATTACTGATTTTCCCATTTTAGTGTATGGTACAATACCACAATGTAATAAATTTGAGGAAAATATTTCCCTAATGAAAATGGCATAAAACATTTTCAATTACATATAAAGCAATGTTAGTATTATATTATTAGTTTTGAATGAACTCATTGTTAGGAGGGAAAAAGAGAAAGAGTGTTAATGCTTTTAATTGCTTGTGTTGACAGAGAGTAGGCATTAAGCAAAAAAAAGTGATTTCACAAAGAGTATTGTTGTAAGTAGAATATTTTTACTCTTAATGAAGATACATATGAAACAAGCTCCCCACAAATTGTAAAGTTTAAGGGCCTTAATTGAACCTAGGAGACTAATTCATGTGAAACCAAATCCTTAAAGATAATTAGATTTCTAAATATTAGATTCAGTCCCAAACCACTATCACTTAGTCACCTACTGAACTTCTCAGGCTCAAATAGATGCCCATTCTAGAGGTGAACAGTAACTTATTGATAAAATGATATTCAATAAATAAATATTAACTAAAAATAAATGTTATCTAGAAATAAAATGGAGAATCATGTTGACAACTATTGGATGATTAGAGAAAAACATAAAAATATTTTCAATGCAGTGAGTAAAAGGGTTTCCTTTGACTTAATATCCTTAGCATTAAATCTAGCTTAAATAAAGGACCCATATCTACAACTATAAAAATCCACAAAAATATTGAATAAACTGGATAGATTCTCTCTCTCTCTTTCTTTTTTTTTTTGGTACTTACTGAAGCAGTCAAAATGAAGTCCATAAATAACATATACCTCATGAAGTGCCTGCAAAAGTTGTGATGCTTTTGAATAGAGTCTCTGAAATGTTGTGTGGATTGCATATGACACTGATACATTTGTAGATTTAAATTCTATCTAAAAATATATTGCATTACCAGTGAAACTTTCAGGAAATGATGACTGAAGTGATAAAATCATAATTGTGTGTGTGTGTGGTTTTTTAATTATTATTTTGTTTTCATTCTCTGTTGCTGCTGTCAGATAATAAGTTCTGTGAAACTTGAAATGTGGTAGTCAGGAAAATTCCAGAGCTTGTGGAATTAGACTATTTCTAGCCCAAATATAAAATTCTTGAAAATTTATCTTAGTTCTATCCCACAGAGCAGGTCAAACAATAGCAGTTTTGACCTTGAGTAACTTAATTTGGAAAGGAAATTTGGTCAAATTAGCTGAATGCAGGAGTTTGCATTCAAGGATTAATCCAGAGGATCAATATGAACTTTTTATAGCACACTATTTTTGAAAGAGGACAACAAAAGGTTAGAATATTTTTAAAACTTGAAAAAACAAAGTACTGTGACGTAAGTGGAATGAAAATGTAGCAAGCAAGAATCTTGATTTCATATAAGTGTTTAGTCATAAAATAACAACTGAAGTACAGAAAAAAAAGTCCTTAAAATGATTTTTAAATATATCTCTACAAACCAGCTCAAGTTAAAAACACTTTCTTATACGACATCTTCACAATACTGAACAAAAAATATTTATATTTGCATTTGATTGATGGAAGCCCATGGCAATTTTTTTATGACTTCTATAAATTAAAACCATATCATAATACCTCTCTTTATCTGAATGTATTAATTACCTCATAAACAAAATAATTACAATTATACAAAAAATACAAATACAGCTCTTCTTTAAGCTGTTGTACACAACCATCCTGCTCTTGCAGCCTAAGAGCTCCTGGAATAGAAGCTTTTTTAGGACCCTATTAACAGGACCCTTTCCACAGCCATGTCACAAACATCAGATATTCATGTGTGTCCTTATGTTACTTTGCCTAAGGATCCCATCCTTATCTCTAAGTGTTTCTAAAACTTGCTCTCCCCATCATTGACTCATTTTCCTTGTCTCTCCCTTAACTAAAAGCCAAACTGAGATCCAGCTTCTTAGCATCAATGAAACCTGGTGATTTTCTCGGCTGTCATAAGGCAGATTCCCAAGAGCTTGCTGCTGACCTAGGTACAGTTTTTATATTGTAAAAGAGAATGTCTGACACCTTTCAATTGGAGCAAACTCCATAGCGTGGGGGGCTCTTTATCAAGGTCAGCAGCAGTCATTCTAGTAGTTCTACCTGTAAGAGATCTGAGTGTATTTCACTCCATTTCAGAATATTCGTGAAATGTTAGCCAAAATGTTATATATATATATACATATATATATATATGTATACTCTCATATTTATATGAGCTATAGATAAGAGTAAAATTCTATTTCTATTATGGTGATTTAATTCAGGCTCATAATTTTCTGTTTCTCATAAGGCAGATCTATAGCTAGTCTTTTCTATTAGTCTTTAGTTTGGTTGTTGTGGTTGTTGGAAGGGGAACAGCATCCCTGAAAGCAGCAAACTAGCTCCTGTAAGATTCCTCTTTTTCTTCCCTTGTCTTTTTTCATGAAGATAAGGAAATGGCATCAACTTGATTTCTTTTTATTTATTTTTTATTCAGTGTGAGGAAGATCAGGTATTTCTAAGGTATTTGTCTCTTGGTCCTGACATTTCTATTCTTTGTCATTCTCTTCTACCTCACTTGATTTTATACTTTGTAATTCATCCTTTCTCTGTTTACAAAATGTCTGTTTGTATGATCAAATATTTTTTATGATATCTGGACTCTCCCTTTCCTAGAAGCTGACTATATATTTACAAAATCTTTCATAATATGTCCCTCATATGGCTTCCATAGCTGTGTGTGAGCTAATGGAGAAAGACTGAACCCATTTCTCCAAATCTGGTTTGGAGGTTGGCTAGGATTTAATGATCTTTTGAGTAATTGCTGGATGATGAATATTTCCAGATCTGAGCTCTGCTTCCAACAGCAGAACAATAGAGATGTAGGGCTAAATAATGAAGAATAACATCTTTTATTTTACAAAACAAGACTCAGCTTCAGTGGTGTTATTCATGAAAAACACCTTGTGCATAAGCATTATGAGACTGTGCTTAATTGAATGATTGCATAATATGTTGTTACACAGAATAAAATATGAAATATTCATTAGGTCAGAGAAAGATTTAGAATGCCTCGTAGTTAAGTCACTCACCAGGGAAATCCAGCTCCTACTTCCTTACTCCAAGTGAATACTTAAGCAGTGTATACATCATGACTTTAAAAGCAACTAAAAATGTAGCCCCCAAAACATACTATGTTTATACAGCTAGTATAGCATCCCAACAGGCAGGAATCTGCTTTGAGTGAGGTGTGGGGAAATACAAAGTTAAACAAAGATCACCTACATTTCTTCATAGAGTTCAAGCAGCAGATGCTTTAACTGTGAGGCAGACAGGTTTAACGGAATTAAAATCTTTTGTTACATTTTTGTTTGTTTGTTTGTTTGTTTTTTGGTTATTTGGTTTTTCAGGAAATGGTTAACTTGGCTTAGGTGCCTCGTTCAGGAGAGGGTTTCCAAATGGGAGCCCAGAATAAAAGGAATCACTTTATTTATTGAATTATCTAAGTTTTCACTGAGTTAAGTCCCTGTCAGGATGCAGCACAGGTGACCCACATTTGTCCTTAGCTAATGTAGAGAAACTCACTCTTAGTTTCTTTAAATCAACTCTTTGGCACCAACCTTGCCTGATACTTCACTTTAGGAAACTGGCAGTGGTACTAGGGTACCCAAAGTGTTGTAATAGTCCGTATTTCAGCATATAAATCCTGTTGCAGTTTTAGCATCTTCAGGAAGGATGCTTTGGTGAAGTACTGCCCTTGGAGCGGTTTAACTGACCTAATGATCAGTGCATCTGTCAGAAACAAGAGATGACTTTTTGAAGTAATAGTAGAATAGAAGTTTAGAAGGCATAAAATTGAGAGTAAAGGGATAAATATATTGTAAAATTAATTAAAAAATGATTTCTATCTGACAGCACAGTTGAACCTATCAACAGTTATGTACATATTTTACCATTTTCTGGTAAATGATAATTTTTAAAAAGCCTTCTAATTTTTGCAGGGCATCTGCAAAATTTATTCTTACATTTATTTATTTATTCTTATATTTATTCAGAAGGGGTAAAATGGTTTTGGGGAAAAAAACACACTCTGGGGAGACAGAACCAATCAGAAAAAATAAATATGCACAAAACCATGAAAGAAGCAAATGTGGCACCAAATATCACTGATAGACAAGGAATACATTAATTCAGTATTGCAAATTACTTTTGCTTAAGGCAGATGTACTTGGTATACCCTCTTAATTATTGCTCTTCTTATCAGTTTGCAACTCAAATCACATTCTCTCAGTAGCAATTAGGGAACGATATGATAATATGAAATTCTAGAAATGAGAGGTGCTGAATCAAAAGGCTAGAGTTTTCTTCTTTTTTTTTTTTTAAATTTTAGTTTAGTTTGAATTGTAACAACATCTTGTCTACTACTCATCAAACAAAGCAATTCCACAGCTTCAGAGGATGAGGAAACTTTAACCAGCAAAAACTTTCCCACTCATGAAGCTTTAGACTCACCTTCTTGAGACTGGCCCCTCAGTTTCTCTTTGAGCTTACAGAAGACAGGAGGTGATCCCGTAGCTGACTGATAAAGCAGAGGGTTCAACTTATCAGCTCCTTTTCATCCAAAGAGTGTTCTCTCTTGAAGTGTTTATACATACCTATGTATTTGCATGTATGTATGCATCTATATTTCTATAGGCAATAAAGCTCTCTCTATCTGCTTATGGACAATATTTGTGATGAGAAGGAGAAGATGTGTTCTCACATCAGAGAAGGTAGGTAGCAGAGAAACTTATCAAGTGTTTAGCTACTTACGTGTGTCCAAGGATCAGAGGTGCTCGAACACCTGTCAGTCATAGCAAAAGGACTTCGTTTCTTGGCTTGAGAAGTGATGTCTCCTCTCATTTCCCAGGGACCAGGACACTAACCCACTCTTTCTTCCAGCACTCTTTGGTATACACCCACGAGCTAGCATCTTATTAAGTAGATTTCTACCTAGTTCCACCTTTTAATGAAAAGTCCAGATTGTTTTGGTGCATCAAACCAAGGGATACTAAGGTTGTAAAAGAGCAGGGCATTATGAGAATGGATTGATATATGTGGACTGGCTAAAGTTTAAGGTCAAATGAAAGTAGCAACCTTATTAAACTTTTATTTTGTGCAAGAGTTTGTGAGAAGATAAAAGCCTGCTGCCTTCACATCTATTTGTCCAGTAAGCTTGGGATACTGCCAGCAAATGAAAAATAGTGAGTCTTTCTCCTTCATCAGTACTACATTAAGTTAGCTTGGAGGGAGACTAGATTAAATGTGCACTAAACCTGTTAGTATTGTGAAAATCGGTTAAGAGGACTGCAATATTCAAAAAGATTAATTATAGATTAACAGATTAATTACAGATTTAACATTCTGGGGAGTGGCCTTGAAATGGATGCTTTCTTGTTGTATGTGTCCTTAGCAATGATCAGACCTAATTTATTCTTAGAGGCAAATGGAGGACTTAGTGAGTATTCATGAGGTCCTGAATTACTCTTCCATTTAAAGTAAAAAAAAATAAGACTAGAGCCAGCTGTAACAACCCTTTAAGAAACACTGATAGATTGAGGGGGAAAATGGAGCTTTCCTGTAAATAAATGGCAGTAAATTGATTTTTAAGGAACACTAAGAAATATATAAGGTCAATGTTCCTCCAGCCAATCAAACTAGGAGGGAAATAAATTTGGGAAAAAAAATGCTCTCAGCCAGAAAGGAGCCTATTCACAAATTGTTGGGCCTCTGGCATCTTGATTGAAGAAGTAAATTTTCGTGATATGTAAAGTTACTAGAAATGTGGAAGCAAAATTAATTTTATTTACCTTTTGTAAAAGTGGAGAAAGATAATCTATCCTATAATCTTAGGAGTGCCTATTTTCTATCTTCATGTTAATGTGAAAGAATATTGTTTATGGACATTAAGGACATAATCATGATAAACTGAATTCCCAGTCATTCAAAATGAAAATGATTATATCTAAAGCATAGGTGGGAATGAGAGCCTAAAAATCTATGGTTGTGAGTGATAATATCTGAGACAATACATGAGCCTGGAGGGAACAGCTTCAGCAGTAGAAGTATAGACAATTCTCAGAATGAAGTAAATATATCTGAAAATATAGACTGAAAATATATTGTCTGGTTAAAAATGTGCATTTCGCTTACATCAGGAAGTCGTTTTTTCTGGAAGTTGATCTGTTAGCATTCAGGTAGGCTAAATGAAGAGGCATACCATGGGTTCAGAAAATGACTCTGATTCATTCAGGATGAGCGAGAGACCATAAGAGTAAATCAGGTTAAATCAAGATAAAACCTATGGAAGGATAAAATAATGGCAGAATTGAGATTAAGATTAGAGGTCATAAGTACAGCCAGATCATATTACAGTGAATGACTGTAACTTCAGGACACCTCACCAGAAAATCTAGGTGATCACAGAAGCAGCCTGTCTGATTTATAAATTAACTGAAAAGAAAAAATCATAACTATTCACTTGAGGTGTTCGTTCAGTTGAACTCTCTGTTCAAGTTCTCTGACTTAAAAGGGAATGTGATGCTGGCTGTTCTCATGGAAGCAATTATTGACAGTGTGAGAATGAGGCTAAGGCAGGAAAGTTGGTGTCCCACTGTAGCAAATATCCTGTAAAGGTAATCATTGACTAAAGAATCCAGTTATGATAAACTGTATTCCAACATGAGAAGGAAATGGAAGAGCAGGGACACGGTTGGGGCTGTGGTATAGTTCAGAGGCAGCCTCCTATTTTCTGTTCTCTTAGAAGGGAAGGGGGCCCACAGATCCCAGGAGTGATGCTAAGGCCATGTTAGCTGGGTGGAGGGCTTATGGCAGTTTGCCACCACGTGGTATGGATTACAAAGGAAGTATGACCTGCACTGGACGAGTCATTGCCAGATGGTTCCCAGATGTGTTATTTATGAAGTCACGGCCTAGTTAAACCACATTCCTGGTGTCTTGTCTTCTTTTCCTGCAATGTCCAAGACATTAATGAAGGAATGTATGAGAACTAAATAGCAGACCAGTTGTCAAAAACCAAATGGCAACAGAAATCCCTTCCTGTCTCTGGTTATGTGTAAATACATATTAGATTAACAAAACCAGCTTTAAACGGTTGATCCCTGAAGAGTCATAGAATTGGCTTCTGTAATGTGTACTAAGGACAATACTTACCTGGGACTCACCGGTCCCTTGTGAGTGTCTACTATAAAAATTAGCACATTCTTCTGCATGATTCTGTTCTTGTATTTACTTTCTTTGAAAGGGCTCTCTTTAGCTAAATTTGCTAAGCATAGAGAAGAAATTCTCATAAATAAAACAATGCCTCTTCCTTAAGAATATAGAGCAAACTGATTTGGATGAGCTCTATAGCATCTGAAATGATCTAACAATGTCAAATATAGTTGGCTGGTTGGCTGACTAGTTTGTTTACGTAAATTTGGCAACTTTGTCAACAACCTGACATGACTGAGAAAGTGTGCAAGTTTCTGTCCAGAAAGTAATTTGCTTAGTTTGCATAACTTATCTGAGACAGTGCAGTAAGAGTTAGTGCATTAGAGCAGATTTTGTAGTTGCTGCTGTTGTGTGCTTTTGTCTTCTACTAGAAATGGATGGTACTGAACTTCTTTCTCCTGCTCTTATGGATTTGAGAAGCGATTCTTGAGTCAGTGCTAGAAAGGTAGAAAAACACATCATGAATAAACTAGCACTCTAGCATCCTAGACACAGAATTGTAGCAATATGACTTGACATGCAGAATGGCATCAATTGATCAGAGCCTATGATGGGCCCTCAGGTTTTTAAAAATAGGCTGAAATTATACTGATATAAGAATGGAACTAAGGTTAAAACAATTCAGTAATAAATTTGTTTTGAAAATTGCTTTTTATGACCAAAAACTATAAGGGTAGATGTTAACGCTGATTTTTATTTCACTGATCTAGGTGTTTTTCTCAGTTTAATCCCATGCTATGTAACTTCTCTGAGCTGAAGCCAGAGTAAATGAGGTTGGAATATGGCCATAATACAAAATATTTTTGCAAATATATTCAAGATAAATAGGATTTTTCTACTTAAGTTGTAAACTACGTCAGAGTAGATACCAAGAAAAATGAAACTATAGTATCCTATTTCAGATAAATACAATAAATCATTCAGCACAAGGCGGGTTGTGTGGAACATTTTTTGTGTAGGTGCAAACAATTCATGGATAGAGAGACCAGTTATCTTAATTCAAGGCAACATTTTGAATGATTTATCTGACTGCCAGCTATACTAGAAAGAGAGAAAAAGGCATGGTTAACCAGAAAAGCCTGGAAATCTGTTAAGTTTCCTGTTGGAAAGATTAAGCTTGGTAAACTGGTAATACTATATGAAGTAGGGTAGGGAAATGGATCCCTAAATTGCTGAACCATGATGAACATAAGTAGCATTTTATGCATACATTAGACAAAGTAGAACTTGCATATGAAAAGATAACAGTTGGGCAAAAAAGTTAGTGAGAGATTTGTTAAAATAAAACTGAAGAAATGATTTGTCTCTAACCACTGTTCAAAAGACAACCTTCTTACACAGATAAGTAAGGTAGGTGAAAACCATTCAAGAACAATGACAACTGTCAGGATGTGGCAGGTAGGCTGTATCAATAATCTCACGAGTCAGAAATGAATTGAAAAGTGCATTAATATCGTTTAATTATTCCAGATATTTTTAGGCATCCAATTCTTATATAACTTACATTTAGCCAAAATACTTTACAGATTTTTCTGTAATAAGATTTTTCCTGTTTTCCAGGTAAATCTCATTTATACTGGCCAAATGGTAGAAATTCATTGCTGTTGTAATTGTACAGTAATTAACCAGTCTTAGATTCATGTCAATATATTTATGTGAGGGAAGTATACAATTTTATGAGTATTTTATGGCATTAGACTTATTTTGAGGTAAAAGTAGTTTGGAGAACTGCTCATTCTATTTGTGCATAGCTGTCATTTAGGAAGTGGAGCATAGAGAAGGCTGATGTTCTGCACACAGTATCCATTTAAGTAGTATAAGCGGGAGCAGGAAGCATAATTCTCCTCACCCCAGCTTTATGCCCCAATACTTGCTGATGAAATGTTTGTTACCATTTTCCACACTTCACTTAAAGATGTCAACAATGATAGAAGAGTTAGTTAGGAGATGTGCATGTAAAAATATACAAGATGACAGCAGTTAACAAGTCTTGTCTTGGTCCTTCTAACGTATCTTTCTCCACTGTTTTTTTCCCACTAACTACATGGTTATGTTGTTTGCAGTTAACTGTGGGTATAAATAATCATTCGTGTAGGGTAGAGATTTTTAATTTCTGCAACCTATTTCTTGATTCATGAAAGATATTTAGATACCTTTAAATAAGTCTGGGCAGATACTTTTCTAGTGCTTCTCCTGTGAGTGATTATATATTTTTCATAGTGTGTGCCTAACATCTATAGAGTATAAATTTGTCTTGTGCACTGAAAATGCAGTTTCATAGGCAGTTGGCTTCAAGACAGTTCCTGCTCTCCTCTTACACCTCTGTGACCCTCCTATGCTTGTACCTTTCTTTCTCTCTGATGACTTCCTTCAGAGTCAGGTTGATATTCCTTTCCATTTTTTCCTACCTGTCCCTTTCTCTTTTCCCCCAAGATTCCTATTTCACCTGCCATTGCTAGGTGTCTGAGACTAGTCACTTAATATTTTTTGTTACTCCTTTCAGAGTTGAGTTCACTTTGGTGAGCTCAATCCTATAAAGCCTATCAGCAAATATGCCTATCAGCAAACATGCCTATCAGCAACAAACCTTTCTTTCTGAAAGCAAAAAAAGCTAGTAAAGATGGAAGGAATGAGGAAACAATGAAAGAATAAAACACAGAATATGGAAGTATGGAATGAATTTCAGGGCATCTTTTAGGCTGAGGACTAATACTATTCTCTATGAGATCAAAGTGATGTAGATGATTAAATAAAAATTGACCATTTTTTTTTTCAAAGCTTTGCAAAATCTGTCTTTGCATATAGGTATTTAAAGAAGCTTTTTAAATCTAACCATAATTTTCTGAAAACACACTATAACTTTTTTGATACTATTTTTCTAAAACCTCTCAAAAATTCTAGAATACTAAAACTGCAATATTTACCATGTTGAAAGATTAAAAAAAATACAAACTTAAACAGAGTTCTAACTTATATGCTTTTATCGACCTTGCTTTTAAAATGCTGGGCTTCATTATTGACAAGATAATTTGCAGAGCATTACTCATGCCATTTAGCTTAAGAGTCCTTGCTTTTTCATACTTCCTGTTGGAAGTTTTTAAAACATGGATGATTATGTAAAGATCCTTTATCATAGTGAAAATTGCCAGTAATAGATTAAATGTAGAGATATTAAGAAAACATTATTTTAATGGTACACATACAAGAGTATTTGTTGCTTTACAATGGTGGCTTTCAGAGATTTATTTAAATTCTGTTAATAATGCATGTTGTTACATATTGTGCCATTTGACTGAGGAAAGGGAAGAAAGGTTGAAATCTGAGATAGTATTAAAATATGTTAGAAACTTTAGAGCATCATAAGAGCTATTTCTATGAAACTATTTCACATATTTCTTCAAGAAGGAAACAATTTGGAGTTCAAGTTGAGCAGTATAATAACTGAAAATATATAACAACACTCTTATTCCCATTGCTAAACTAGAGATTAGAGTCTTTTTTCATTGTTGCCATTATAGATCCTTGTTTCCAGAGGTTCCCTAGCAATCATCAAAATTTGCTTTGGGCAAAGCTTTGAGGTAGGTTCTTCAAATAATGCATAGGGGATTGGATTGCAACTCTTACTTGTGTTAATAGGAGCTATCTAGGTAAATCTCTCATGGATTCATGGGAGAAAAAACTCCAGAGTATAAGAAGTTGCGTCCCAAGGATTATTTCTGAGATACATATTCTCATAAAAACATGATCTAGAATTAAGCAGCCAAAGCTAGTTAAAATTAGTGATGCCATATATTTTTGGGGATTGCTAATATTCACTTCACTGTGTTAAACTGAAGTTCCATTGAAGAAGTTTGCAAAATAAATTATTTCCTAAACATATATGGAAGGGGGAATGATAGTATTGATGAAGAAATATATATTTGCAAGTTAATAAGATATTAAATAATGAATTATGTAGAAAAAGATCTAATATTTCTACATTAATCACTGTCAAATTCAAAATTTGAGTTGATGCACTGCTGTTTAAAAAGCAGGGATATAGGCTGGCTTGACTGGTTCAAATGTATGTAGCTCTACATGTCAGTTTC
Organism: Crypturellus undulatus; assembly: GCA_013389825.1. Lineage (NCBI taxonomy): Eukaryota > Metazoa > Chordata > Aves > Tinamiformes > Tinamidae > Crypturellus > Crypturellus undulatus. The sequence continues at coordinate 326,955 of VWPW01011959.1, forward strand.
AGGATTTTCACTTTGTGGGTTATAATAGTAAAATAGTTCATCTTCCTTCTTATTCTGGGACGAATTTCTTTCCCCCAATACTATCAACTCAATTCATCCACAGATGAGGTTAAAAATTTATTAGTAATGGGTGTGCTCATTAAACACCTTGGCAAACTCTGTGTTCTAAGAAATTTGGCTATTATTTCTATGTCTCTGGTATTTCCCGAGCAACTAGACAGTAAAGTATTGTGGAAACCATGACTGAGAAGCATAATTTTCAGTTCTCCTAACCATTTACATGAAGTTGTCTTCTTATGTCATATGTCATAAATTGTCATCCTACAAATGCTATCTGTACTCTAGTGAAAATGTCGCTACACATCTTCTGGAGTTCATGAAGAGATAGCAAAGCAAACCTTTCTTTACATCTCCTCTTGTGTCTACTACCATTGATGTACATGGGTGACTGAACTGGACATACACTTTGGGTAAGAATTCAACTAGGTTTCACTCTTATTTTTATGTCTCTAATATGAATACCTCACTTGTCATGTCCTCAGATCAGGTTTGTCTTTTGATAATCTTATCACATTGGTTCTTCATATCCTTCATGTGACTGGTTAGTAACAATCTTCTTCTTCTTTATCTATAAACTATAAAAAAACTACCATTGGAATTAATTTATAACAAATTTGATATCTAGATATAACATAGTTAGAATATTTTCTTTGCCTCGCAAACCTGCTACATTAGCTGACAAAGGTACAGCCTCCCTGGCAATACCTGCCTTTTCCATACATAGAGAGAATGTTATTTTAGTTCCTATTTTCCTCTGTATCCTTGATTATACCTTTATCCAGATTTGTCCTGAAATCCTGACATTAATGAAGATTGTTTTTACTCAGATATCCATATCTCTTTTGTCCCTTTCTTAAACACCGACATCATGTTTGTGTTCCTGCATCAAATGCAGTATCACTCCCAACCTAATGGACTCCTTTAAAAGTACTTTTACCAGCGTATTATGTGTGAAGATAAACAGTTCAAAAACTGTTTAAAATAAAGTTGTATTAAAACAAAGATTGAAAAATATTATCTTTGGTCAGGCAGAAAACATTTCAATAATTAGTGGAAAGTTTTAATGAAATTGCATTTTGCTGACCTCTTTGGTTTGCAGTGGGTAGCATTTAACAAAATAAATAAATAAAAGTTTCATGAATATTTATAGTCCATCTGCTTTGAATATAGTCTATCAAATTTAAATGAGACAAAGGATTAAAGCTACAATTTAAAAATGTAAAACTAGAGGGGCTTATTTTTAACCTTAGGACAGCCCAGCATTTAAATAAGACCAATTGGAACAGAGAATGAATATGAACTCTTAATTTTATTAATCTCCTTATGCTGCTGTGCATTGTTCTGAGTCACCAAAATATGCACCGTTTCTGAACAGCTTGACACTTTGTCTGGCTTTCCATGTTAAATTTTAAGAAATACGTATCATGTATCACTTGTTAATGGTTTCTGTGGGTGGAGATGAGCAATTAAGGGCTTGGGAAATTGGGGCAGCATACATTTTATAATTGATAACATAAACTCACAGGATTGCTGCAGTTCCATAAAGGGCTTAGCTTATGCTATTTTATAAATAAGCACAGGAACTCCCTTAAAAAAATCCCACAAAATCTGTGTGTCTTGCTTTGGCTCTCCAACTGTTTAGGATCTTCCAGTATCCCAACACTTGACACATATTAGAAGTATGTCCCTTTTAGAAAATGCTTTAATTGTCCAACCTAAAAATTCTTGATATATTTTTAAAAATATACATTTTACTAACCTTGAAGAAGAAAAAAAAAAAAAAAAACAGAAAAGCAACAAAAACACAGAGCAAACAGAACAGTCATCCAATTACACCATTTAAAGATGTTATATATAACAATCCATGAGATATAAATTTTCTGTTAAAAAAGTGGATTATGGTCACTCAGATACACTTGTGTGTTTAAAGTATTTATCTGTAATACTAGTAGGTACAAATTGCAGCTTACAGCTCCTCCCTCTATGCCATCAGTTTGCAATTTCATTTAGAAATCTAATATGTGTCTAAGTGTCATTGTTTTTCTTTCCTAAATGTTAGTAGAACATGAGACCATGCCACTTACAGTCTTGGAGATATGTAAATAAGCCAGTCCTGTCATTTTGGGCTCAGTTACTGCGTTCCAGTTTCAGGCAGAGGCGGGAGAACTGCAGACATTTTTCCTCCATTAGTGCTGAAGAAGTTGCCTGGGATATAATAGCTTCAGAAAATCTGTTCTGTACAACTGGGGCATTAAGGCAGATTTAGAAACATGGCTTGTAACTATGTTGTGGGATTCAGGAGTGCTTCCAAAAATCCCTCTGATATCTCAAACCATGTTGTGACTCTGTGTTGGAATAAAAGCCGGGCACTTCCCTCTCCTTACTACCAGTTTGGTTTCCATGAGAAAACCACAATGCAATGGTGAGAAGGATACTGCTGCGAATGGTGGGAGCAGCAAGAAACTTTTTGAAACACACTTTGGCTTCCAGTCTATTTTCATATTTACTGAGATAGATGCATTTTTAGGAAAGACTGTAAAATGCTCTCATAGAAAATACTCTCTTTCACAGAAGGAGAAAGTTCAATAGATACAGCTTATATTTATGGTTTCTCCTAAAATAAAAGGATACACTGAAAACTTTCTTTTTAGTATTTTTGATGTGATTTTTATTTGTTTGTTCATTTGTTTTCTTTCCAACTGAGATTGAGGCAGACATCTCTATCATCCTGGATATTTATATTTGTTGTATTTTTTGAGAGAACTAAATAAAACCTCCAAACAATGAAACTTCATTCCTCTTTTCTTAAATTACAAAGTCTTTTATACTCGGTACTATTTTGCTGGTTAAATTGTTTATGAAGAGTCAAAAATAGTTTTAAAGATTAAAAGAAAACTCGCTAATGTGTCGACATACAATTTTGACCACAAATTAAACATTCACAACATGGTAGCAGCCACTAGTAATAGAAAACAAAACAGTTGAATGTAAAATTCAATAGCTCTGCTGTTGCTGCTATAGAAGCATTTTCTATTCTTTTGTTACTTGTAGTGTGAAACTTGTATTATTCTGTAAAGTTGGCCTTTACAGAGCATCTGTACAATATCTGGAAGATTATCTAATAACTCTAATAACTTGACTATTTTCAGTTTTGAAAGTACCTTTATACTGGAAAAACAGTGGTGTAGATGAAATATTTCAAGAAACAAGGGGAATTTTTACTTCATCTTACTGAGAATATTGTCGCCCACATAAAAATGGAGATCGGATGTGCCAGTGCCTTTGTTCTCCAGTCCTACTCAACTTCTCTTGGATTACTGGCCTGTGTAAGAGGATTTGGGACACTGGAGCTAAAAAATAATTAGATAATTATTGGAGCTACCATTAAAAACATTTTAGATGAACTACCAACAGTTCTTGATGTTGCAGCAGTGTAGGTGGGAGGAACAACAAAATGTATGGATAAATGTGAAATTTATAAGCTTTGTCCAAAATTGTTGTTATTAGAGGATCCTAAATCTCCCTTGAAGCTAGGTTTCTTTCTAGCCAATCAGTTGAAATCAGTCCCAGGAAAACTGTGATGAAATTTTATCAATAAGAATAAACTGTAGTTTATTGGCAATCCCTGTTAGATTCCTTCATTTTCTTTCTCTCCTCTATCCCTAATGGATAGGCATATACTTACAAATTATTGCACCAAAATCAAATGTTCAGACAGGATTTGGAATGGGTCTGTAAATTGTGACCCTCTACTCTTTTTTCTGATGGTCTATCAGACACTGCACACTGGGGAAACTAGGCAGCCACTCCTTGTTCCATCCTCTTTTTGTGCCTCATAGATGTAAACTTGCCCATATGAGTCTTATGCATGAAATTCATAAAATTAGACACTAAGGTGAAAACTATCAAGAGCCTTGAAGGTAAAAAGGGAATAGCAGATGAACCACCTTTACTTTGATTGCACTATCATCTCACACCCCAGCTGAAATGCAAGTCTTACTTCCACTCAGTGAGAATCTGAACACTCTTTGTGAGTATTTTGATGCCACTGGAAATAATGAGTCAGAGCAAACTCACTGTGTATGGATGAGAAACAGCCTAAGAGTATTTTTTATCCTCAGCTATCTAAAGTAAAACTGGGTGTGTATGTTTGAATACACCATAAGTTGTCTAGCATATGTACTCTGCATATTATATATGAAATAAGAAGCTGAGGTACCAATCTGAAGCAAACTAGTAAGAAAACCGATGTCCTTAAGTTAGTATGATAATATGCAAACCAGAAGAGTTTGTTTTTCAAGAAGAGTTAAAGACTGTTTTCTTGGACAACGAATTAAAGTCTACATAGTCAAAGGATTTTTTTTGGATTTAGTCCCGGAAAATGAGTGAAGTGTTGCATGATAAGTTAAAAATGGGAAGTATTTTGGCATTTAGTTAAAAAAGACAGCATGAAATATAGTCTCATGTCATTTCTCAGATTTGAACTTAATGACACAAGAATTTCTGTGTTAATTAACATGCTATAATAAAATGTTGTGTGATAAACTCCTTACAGAAAAAAAAAGGAAGTGATGCAACTGGATTTAATTTAGATACCAAAGATAAAAGAAGCAAAAGAAAATGCAGAACCTGGTATATGCAATAATGCATTGAATACATCAGCTCTTACTGTTGAGAGTTTCAGTCAGACCCTGACATCAAATGAGGCTGATCTCTCAGTTTCTCTCAAGCACTAAACCCCAAGAAAGGACATGCAGAATAAAACCTCTACAGAGATAACAACGGATACTAAATGACGAAATATTTCTGTCAACATTATTTTTGATTAAATTTTCAGTTGAAGGCAAGTGATTTCTCCCAGTGGATAGTGTAGAACCTAACACAGGAAACAGAGAAATAGATTATTAAAAAGACACATCTGGATGCTATAACTGTTTACAAATTGACCACTTATTCTACTCCCTCTTAACCTACAGCTGGTATTAGCTCTTCACAAATGATTTGAACTTCCATGAGGTAGAAAGAACAGAAATCAAAGCTCTGGTTTTAGGGTGAATAGTCTACCCATCTCTATATTAAAACACATGAATATAAGCAGCATCCCTCACTATGATTTTTTTGTTTTTGCTGCCAGTGTATGTTTGGAGACCTTGGTGCATGACTACCGAATGAGGCCTTTCAGGGATATGTGCTTTATACATCTCGTATTACCTTAGGCACAGTGTAGTCACTGGCATGCTCAGCCCTCCCAAAAGAACTGTCCTAGTGGGGGCACATGGTGAGTGAACATAAGATGTCTAATATTCAGTAGCTAGTGAGGTGCCTGAACATTTACGTGGGAATTGTGGATCACTTTCATGGACTGAGGTGCCGAGTGCATTCTTGGATATGGTACTTATAGCTTGACCGTTTGTGTATCAGAGTTAGTCTTATTAGCTTAATTATTATTTAGTGGTTTTTGTGTATCATTTATTAATTTTTTTTTTTGCATCTTAAGAAACTCTAAAAAAATCGTCTCTTAAAATTTTGCCCGGGAACTACTAATTGCTACAAATCTGTGTTTTGCTTCTTTTTCCTCAAACAGCAGCTGGGAAGTTTATCTTGTAACTGCTTTCTGAATGCTCCTGAGAAGAACAAACTCTGCCCTATATTTCAGCAAATAATATATCTGAGGTGTAGGTAGAAAGAGAACATTAATTTACATAATGCATTACCTTGGTTTTGGTCGTATACAGTTTTTATTTTATAGAATAGAAATTAACTACTACCTGTTTACTCATATTGCATTTCTGGTGAGTTTGAGGTAATTTACTGCTGTTGCAACTGCTGTTATGAGATATTAAAACATTTTCTTCCCTAATTTCACTATTTTTACTGGACAGTGGAAAATATGTTTATTTCTTATAAGACTTTCAAAACTTGAGCCAAGTATTAAAATAATAAACTGTTTTTAAGTGAAGCAGTATTTCAAGCTATGTTCTCTTTGTATGAGGCTGTCATTTCAGCTAACAACATAAACAACATATTTTCTCTGCATTATAAGTGCTTTAGACATTACTTTTCTCTTTGCTATTTGTTCATTGCATGCAAATACAATTTCTGATTAGAAATACTGTGTGCTGAACTTTTTTAAAAATATTTAAGCTAAAATTAATTAAGTAGTGTTTTGATAAAAAGAGTTTTGCTTTATTACTTACCAAATAAAACTGCTGTAGAAACATACAGTTCTGCTGCATTTGTGATGATGATTCCACATCAAAAATTGTCAGTTTGGTTCAAACAAGTATTATTTCAGGAGAATTTTGTGACTGCGCTTTTGTTAGTACAGCTGCTTTTCCCTAAAGATTTGTGTCTATGATAAGTTTTTCTTCTTACCAGTAGGAGGAGGTCTCAGGAGCCAGACATGGGATGGGTATCTCATTTCCTGTCTTGTCCGGGTGCCTTTTAGCTTATGAGAAGCAATTTGTTATTTGTTTTAAAGTTAATTTTGCTTTTTTTTTTGGTATGGGCAGTCTTGTTGACTTGTTCCCTTGTCAAGATATAGACACAATGTGTGCTATGCCCATAAAACTGAGGTGGTCACTACAGTGTTTTATACATCACCTCTTATATCTAAACATGAGAAAGGAGGGCAAACCTCTAGAGGTTTCATTCCATAACCACACAACATTCTTGGACTCTGGGTTCCTTAAGCAAAAGGCTCATAAATCTTTATACGCAAAACACCATGCTAGCATTTTCAGGATAGGATATCTGCTTAAACTGTCATGGCACAATTTAAATCAACAGCGCTGTAACAGTAGACACTGGTGGAGGACATAGTTTAAGGAAATGTCTTAAGACCCCTGTTCATGGCTTCATAAGTTAAATTTGCATTTAGGCTGGAATATCTTTACCATCATCTTAATTTATTCTTCAGTATTTAACCTGAATGTGCTTCTGTGTTGTGCCTTCTGCATTATCTCACTTTTAAACCCATTCACCGCCTAAAAAGCAAATGGCTCAGCTTAGCTTTCCTCCAATAGTGGGCCCACACAAGTCTCCAATATCTGAATTATCTTCTATTTGTTCTTTTAGTCTTACTTGGCTTGCATGCTGGAAGTATTTCCTCTCGCTTTTCACTGCTGCATCTATGGGCTTCTAACGAGGTACTTAGGAAATCACTGTGTCCTTCAGTTTTAACTGCATGTGTTGGTTGGCTTTACCTTGAAGACTTTCAATTCACATTGGCTTTTCAACATATAAATTAAATGTTTCACCTGAAATTTGATAGAACATAGATGCTTTCAATACCTTTACTCATTATCTGTTAAGTACGTTCATTAATCAACATTTCCTACTTTAAATAAAAATGTATTATTCTGACACTTGTGATTATGGTCTCCTAGCAACTTTCTCAAACCGGCCCTTTTCATTTCAATGGGTCTGAGACCAGAAAAGAATGAAGATAGCCTTAATTCGCTATGTGGTTTAATCCTTTTCTCCGTGTGGTATAACTTTAATTTATTAAAGGGGTTGATATCTGTAATTTCATTGGACTAATGATAAAGTATAGTATTAAGCTTTCATTCTACATGTCAGTGTAAGCTATATCACAGAAAAAGAAAAATCTTTTTCCACATGTTCAGTTGGAGCTTGCAGTTATCAGACAGATTGTTTTTCAGCCAGAAAGCTCCAGCAAGGGATTTTAAAGGAAAAGCTTAGTTCAGTAGGATTTTTCAATAAATCAGTAAGAATCAACTTCTCTTATTTTATGTGCTACTCTCCTCAACTCCACCAGGTTGTACGAAGGAATTCTCTTGTCCTCAGTTGCCAGGCGTTTTCTCCTTTTTCAAGTCTGTAAGTTTCTCTCTGAAATTACCTCCTCCTCTTCTTCTTATTTCTGTCTATTTGTCTATACTTTCTTTCTCCCGGCCTATATTTTTATGTGTTGTCTCAGTTCATCCTTACAAACCTGTGTAAGCTCTTCTACTAATCTTACAGTCTTTGGCCTCTTGGGAGACAACTGTACTGCTTTCACAAAAACAGGAAAGTTTATGATGCTATGTCAGTAGATCCTAAAAATAATTCTTAATAAACTGCCCAGCTTATATATGTATATTTACATATATAAAGAAATCTGTTCTTCATTACTATCACTGAGCAATTTCTCAGCACACCTGATTTTAGGACTCAGCAGTTCTCTCTGCTTTCACAGGGACTTACTCTATAGCTCTATCTTGATGGATACACCAGGAAAGCAGCCCTAATACCAACAGAATATATACCCTCTCTATGTATACTTAAGCTATCATTTCTCAGTGATCTAGGCCTGTTCTTGAAATCAGACTTGTCCTGCAAAGCGCAAACATAGGCAGCTTTAATAAGCTGTCCTTTAGCAGACGTGCCTCGTTCGGCTTTTCTTTCTTAACATCTAGTGAATGTCTTGGCTCTTTGTCCTTTGGAGTCAGAAATATGTCTGGAAAGAGCAAGGTTAGGAGATATTCATGCTTAAGCTCACTCTAGGACTTGCCCCAGTGTGAATCAAGCCTACAGGTACATTGGGGATGCGGAAAGTAGATGATTTCTACAGCACTGTTTTTAGCAAATCACATGGATTTTATCTCGGAAATGTGAACGGTAGTTTGAGATCTTCTGCTTAGTCTAGTAGTTGCAACGGGAAAACTACGCAGGGATACTGCCCTGCAAAAAAATGAACTGTAGGAACAATAGAGAATCAGACAGCATTTTGGTGGAATTAAGACTTTCTTCTGCAGAATCACTGATCACAAAGTTCAGCTGGTAAAGTCCTGTTATGGTGTCTTAACTTCTACTGAAAAATTAAAGAATAACCAATGCACAATGAAGTACATATTAGAACTCAAATAAAACCCCCACTTTTTTATCAAAACAAAAAAAACAGTCTGCCCCATGTCACGTCCTTTGCTGCAGAGGTCAATGTAAGAAGGAAGCATGTTTTTTTTCTATTCTCATCCATTATTGAGATCTGAGTTACTCTGCAAATTCTGCAAATAGTTACAATATATGGGAAGTGCATACCATATCAAATGTATCAAAAATGATTTGGCGCAGAAACAACGGTTCTGTGGTTGTTTCTATGTGTACATGTGGATATATTCAACAGAGCATTCAACTAAAGCATTCAGCTAAATTACACTGGGGACAAGGTCTTCCTATTCTGAGGGATGGTGAGTTTACTAACTTAGAACGGAGCCATCCAGGCTAGCCAGAGTAACAAAAAACAGGTCCTGACAGATTTAGTTTACAAGTATAGACATAGTGCAGCTGTTGGATACGATGAAATCCTGAATCTGGTCAGGTCAAAAGAACTCTTTCAAGAGGACCAGGATTTTGTTATTTTCTAAGTCTTTTAACCATTAGGTTTCTCCTTTAGGACTTTCAATGTTTTTAGGAAAAAAAAAAAAAACATACACCATCTTTGTGGTATCAGTCAAATGTTTTATCAATGAAACTTTATAACATGAGCTTAAAATCATTTCAGATATTATTTAATTTCATATTTTTTAGATACATGGGGCATTTTTAGGATTTCAGGGTACTCTAATATACTGTATGGATTCAGAAGATACAGATGCAAGGTTGCATCTCTTTCTGTTGTTCACTATATATCATTCATATAATTTTAGGGAAATGTTCTTTCATCATTCTGTGTAAGGAACAGTACCATGGAGAAAACAAATGGGGAAATACAGAGATGTAAAGTTTTATATAATTCTGCAGCAGCACCTTCAAAGTAATAACGAATTTCACTGGTGAATAAAAAATATTACTTTCTATATGTTTGTGGAATTTTCCCCCTCTGGCAAGTCCCTGGTTCAATATAAATCCAAAGAGCTATGAAACTATGAAAAGTATATCAGGATAATTATAGACAAAAATGCAGTGTAACATCTTAATAATGTCACAAAATAAAATAATTATGTTTGGGCTCTGACTGAAACCAAGTTTAGACTTTACATTGCTTTGTAACTCACTCGAGCAACTTTGAATGCTGGCTTTGAAAATAGTTAAATTGCTTTTAAAATAGTTATAAAATAGTTAAAACAGTGCTAGTTATCTGTCAGTCATTTCTCTCGAATCCCAAGACTAGCCAATGTGACCCACAGAGGTTAAAAGAGGAAAATAAACTTGGCATTTAGGGATTTACTTTGTAACACTAATATCTGCAATATAGGATCAGGGGATGTAGTCGCTAAAGCAACAAACTGTAATTATAAAAAAGTACAAATTAAGGAAAAGGACTTTCTTTTTGTGTCATCATAATCGACAAACATACATACATATGTATAAAAGAACAAAAGTGTAAGCCATTATACTTTTGCTTATTTGTATATTCTGCTTCTAACTGCTTCTTCTCAAAAGGCTGAGTTCAAATCTATTTTTAGTTATTGATAAAATTCAGTCTATTTACTGGAAAAAAAATTCTTTCTGCTTCCTGTTGTCTGCCTGCCTGTTACTATCATGGCTTCTCTGCTTCAAAGTTTCACACTCCTTTTTCTCATCTTCATTAAAATGTATTGTTTCCTTTGTCTCCTTCCTCCCTTTCAGCTATCAGAACTGAATTTGCTGTCTGCATAATTTAACGCAATGGAAATACAGTAGGGTGGATTCTATATGCTGCACAGAATAGAATTACATGAAATCACATACATTGGCAAAATGAAGCTTTTAGGCCCATCATCTCTTTCTGGTTCACTGGGGTAGAACAGAACCACATTAACAGTATTTGTTGGTTTAAGAAATAAAATCCTAATAAAGAAGCAAGCATAATTAGATATTGAAAATTAATAGTTGACAATTAGGAAAAGCATCTATAATTTCAATCATTTTAGATATTATTTGATGTATTACAAATTTCCTAATTATAGGATTAAGAAAGAGTGAAGGAAGAAAGGAGGGAGTAAGGAAAAAAAGCAAGGAGGAAAGAAGAAAAGAGAGGCAACTATGTAAAACTATTACATTTTGTTTAACCTCAAAGGAGTATTTTTCTCTACCACAAGTTATTCACTTATGCACTTGCTATAGAATCAGCATTGTGAGTAAGTTGATAGCCTGTACAGGAAAGGAAAGAATGGCAAGATGATTACTTTATGGTTATTTCACAAAACTGATGAGACAGCAAATGATATTCAATCCTATTAAAAAGACTAAGTACAGCCTCTCCCCACCCCCAGTTTGAAAAAAATCCTGCATACCTTGCATGGGGATTGGATGATATGATTCCACAATTCAGGGAGTCTGGAAATTACAGAACATCTGCAATGAAATTGGTTTTCTGGGGAAAACTGATGAATCACTTACTGCCAATGACTGCAAGGAAAAGTACTTGTTTATGCCCTTATGTAATGAATTTTTATGAGGTGAAGTTTGCTGTTTATAAAAAAATACACTTTCAGTTGCTGTAGATGTAAAATAATAGAATTCGGAATTTAAAGCGGCGCATTACTGAAAAGACAGTCACTAGCAGATTATCATCTGTTTACAAAATGCCAAAAAAGGCTTTTACCTCTGTAATAGAATTAAAATTTTTCATCCATCCTCCAAGATTCTTACAAGAAAAGAAATATTAACAGGGACAGTATTAACACTGTCACCTTTGCTTACATACCTGAAAGTAAAATGAATGCTTTTATTGAAAAATGTTTTCTGCTCCAAAAACCAGATCTGAAATACAGTATAGAATAAAATTATGCTTGCAAGCAATTCTTCAAAAACAGGCAATGTCTCTCTGCAATCATGGGCAACCAAGTACCCACTCTTCTTTGCATGCCCCTTCACTTGTACTATATAACCAGCTTGCTGGGTTTGCAAGTAAGATATGTGTTGCATTTCAAAGTCTTGCTTTATTCTTTTTGAGAATAATATGGTTTGACTATATGAGAAAATTGTATTTCGAAAGAACTTATTTTATATATGACAAAAGAAGAAACTCTCAATTCTTTGAGGGAAGAATATCTCTTTGAGGGAAGTTTAAATGCTCTTTTAAGCATTAAAAGTTAACCAATAGCTTGGTGATAAGAACTACCATCTGAATGTGAGAAAATACTTTTCACAATCAAATGCGTCTTAAATCAGCCAGCTGAATGCCTGCATACTAATTCATGAAACTAGTTTTAAGAACTTAACTGAAATAATTATTTTATTCTTAAATAGGGAGGTGGGAAGGGGTGTTGAGTTTGATTGCTGCTATTTTTTTTTTTCATGAATTTGACATTTTTCAGTAAAAGACGTCACTGCTTGACTGTAATTTCTTTTTGTATTCTGCCAAATGTTTCCAGGAATAGCTGTAGGTGATTGGAAATGCACAAATATATATTTTTAATGACTAATACATTTTGCATTTCTTTAGCAAAAGCCGTGTTGGCTGCGTAGGAGAAAAACTTTTAAGTACTGTTTTCTTTAGGTTTCTTTCTTCATCGTCGTGACATATATTTTGGTTTGCAAGCACAGATGATGTGCAGGTCTTCATGCATTGATTTTAATATCAGCAGCACTGAGCAAGCATGCAATAGGTAACCCGCATTCCTCTGTGCCTTACCATACAAATGTCTACCACTTCTGAAGTAGTTGCATAGTGCTGCTGCTGGGACTGGAATTCTGGATGGGATATGGTTAGGAAGCCATGCTGCAGGGCCATCTACGCCTTCTGCAATGGCTTAACAGCTGGCCAAATATTACTTATTTAATTCTGTTTTCTGCATATATGCAACAGAAACTGTGCCACTCGATGAATCATCCATATCATTTTCATATTTGGTGTGTGCTCTGGCCATTCAAACATTGCTTTTGGAGCCAACCCACTCCCACTGGATTGGACCATATCATCCTCTGCGTGGAATGAACGAGTGCGAAACTTTCATAGAGAAGGCCCTGATTGACACCCTCTATCCTGAAGTCACAGCACATTAGAAGTCTGATTCCTGTGTCTAACACAAGTCCCTCTAGTCTAGTCCAACTAGTCTAGTCCCACTCCTCTGTGTCAGTATGGAAACAACGGCGGCGAGTTCTGACTACTGTTAGAGATTATAGAGAAGCTAGAAGAAATCACAGATACTGAGCAGATGCGATGGCAATTACTGGTTCCTTGAATTCATGTTTGAACTATGCTTTGAATCATGTTTTGAATGTGTCTTTGTTATGTAGAGCAAACCTTGAAATGTCTTTGGTAGGAATTTGCATCAGAGTTATCAGCAAATATGCCTACATCAATCAGGCTATTTCTAATCAGGCTATTTCTGATTTCAGAGATATTACAAGTGGCTGCACTGGGCACTCATATATTTAATTATTTGCACACAAGCAGACTGGCACCTTCTTTCCATCCATATATTCCCACAAAAGCCTAGGTAGCTTATGGATACATACTACATCATGAAAACTGCTTGTCAGGGGCCATGCAGCTCTACCCAGATCATCAGGTCAGGCGTAGGTTGTTCAGTCATTCAGCTTCTGCTTGGGGACATCAAAATAGGATGGAGATCACCAGGGATGGACTGGGTACAAATATGCAGCACGCTGACCATATTGCCTACCTTGCTGCACCAGGTACAGCCGGGATTTTCATTAAGACTGAGTATGAAGCAAACATGGCAAGCAGTAGAGGAATCAGGCATATTTACCAAAAAAATTCCCACTGATCCTTGAAGACAACTTTTTTTTTTTCTCTCTTTTAAAAAGACAGCGTAGGCAAGTATCCAAAAGCTAGGTGACATGGCAGAACATTTTGGTTAGTTTCATCAAATCTTGCTGTTTTGCAATCAAAAAGTGATTGTGAATATTCCAGTATTCCTCATTTGAATAAACTGTATGATATTCACTAAGTACCCTGAAATATCATCCTTCTTTTTGAGGCAGCTAACTGGATGAACATTAAACAAATGGCACACAGCTTTAACAACTATGGTGTGAAAAAAACCACATGATTTTTACAAACATACACAAGTAAGTGAATATGATTTTAAGTTTAGGTAACATTCTCCTGTATCACAGCTCCCCATTATTATTCAGGTGTAAGGCTTCAGTATGACTATTAACAAGCGTCTTAGCTTGAAAGTAACTTAAACATTTGAGGTTCTGAAATGCATGCCCTTGGGATCAAGGCGTAACAGTCAGTCAGGCTCTGAATTTTGAGAGCAGTTATAAGAAACAGCCAGAAATGAACAGTTCCAGGCAGGTACCTGTTCACTAAAACCAAATGCAAGACACAATCTTAGGAAAAACAGAAACAACATTATAAACCTCTGGAAGATGAGTTAAGAGACTACAGATATTATGAGTTATTCTTAACAGACATTGGCCCTTTAGCCTAGGCCGGTCTAGGAGAATCACATGAGCCCCAGGAGGAATCTCAAAGACAAAATTGAAGACAACCTGTAGATCCCAGGGTAGTTCAAGCTGTCCTACTTGGGTTGTGAGAGTGTACAAGCTTGGTCAATGCTATGAAGCTAAAACTCTAATTATTAAGTACTGCAGAAGCAAGGGATCTGGAGTAACAATTCTTTATCAGTTAAATATAAAAAGTTTGACCACAGAAGAAACCCAGGGATGACATGCATAATATAACCACAGCCCACAGAACACAGCTTTGACAAATACAATTTTCAGGAGGAAAATAATAGGTCTTATATCGATTTTGTAGCAGAAACAAAAAATGGAGTAATGGTATTGTTAGGATTTGCAAAGGGCAGAACAAATTCCCCTGAATTCAGGAAGTTTAGATAAATCAAACAATGAGGCAGGCAAAGGTGAAGCAAATAGAAAGATAAAACACTCTCTAAATATTTGCAAAAATGAAGTATTACTAAATAGGAAAAAAGTCAACTCCTACATAAGAGGAACATGATTCCTATGCACAGGTAATTCAGGTACTTTGGACACAACACTGAAAACAAAGGTTTGACATGATAATCATCACAAAACATTGGACTTTGGATGCGTGCATCTCTTAATTAAGATAATTAAAGAGAAAGGTAGCAGGCATGATGATAAACCTTTCTGAAGACATGAGACCTCCTCCAAGTCAAGGTTGCCTTTACATTTCTTTGGGAAGAGCTATCATGTGACATGCACACACAATTTATAAAGAGCCACTTCAGCACCACCTCCTGTTTCCAAGATATTCTCCAATGGACCTTCTAGCTTTGATTTTTGTAAGGAAGATACACTTGTACCGGCTGGTTCAAATAGCAATTGTGAGAACTGAAATGTGGTAGGTTGCTGCTGTGTGCTGGCAAATAATATATTATGCTACACACTAACTGGAAGCAGTTGCTCAGAAGTTGCTGTTGATTCAGTGAGGAGTAGCAGAATTAATGAAGTTTTGGGTTGCCCAGAAAAGCTTATGACTTACTACATTTAATTGCATTAGATGAAAGAGTTATGTGTCACTGTAAAGATCAAAAACTAGAATTTAAAATCTTCACAAACAGACTGGAGCGTTGTTTTAATCAGACACCAAAAAATGTTTTACTACATTTCGCAAAAGGAGATCAAATGTACTGAAGGAGTTGTTACCATATTATCTCTGGAACCAACTACTGATGATAGCCAATCAAGAACCAAGTCATCATAAAGTGATTTATTCAATTTAAATGTATAATAATGTATAACATTTTTAAGAAATGTATTTTGTTTTAATAAGACTGCAGGCTAGTTCCCCCCCCCCAAAAAAAAAAAAAGGCAGTAAAATTTTGGTGAACAAACAGAAAATCCAAAGGCACTTATAAAATTAAGTCAGAGAATTGTGAATAATAAAGTCACTGCAAAGCCAACAAGCAAAGCAAATAGTAATAATTTCAGACAAGAAGAGTTACTTTATTTATTTATTAAAAAATATGCATATGCACATATACTATGTTTGATCCATTTTCTGTGTGAGAGCTGCTAGTGCATTTGACACCCTACTGACCACACCACAAAAAAGTGTGACAAAGCCCCATGAAAGCATCTTGTGAGCAAGCAGTTTTCTCCACCACCTCTGATCGGGAAGAGTGCAAGTTACATCGTTACAGATGCAACATCAGAGGAGCGCAGGAACGGCATTACTATGGATGGTAGACTGGGTACTTCAGCTTTAAGGAGGGGCTCATAAATCCCACCAAAGTTCACAGGAATACAGCTTGGTGAGAAAAACTAAGATCTAGAAGGTGCTTTGTATTTGAGTAGGTAATAGCTACGTCTCTTCTAATAATTTATCTATAAAGAATCTGTCTCTCTAACAACAAATCACTTGGAATTTATGATCTGTTGATTATAGTGGCCGAATCTGAGGAAAACTTTTGACAATCTACTGAGACGACACATCATTTATACTTTTTTTTTTTTTCTTTTACTCCAGTGAAACATCGTAATTGGAAAAGTATTTCAATGTAAAATTCTTTAGACATGTCAAAAAAAACATTCCATCAGCTCGTAAGTACTGTGTACAACACGACTAAGAAAGAAAAAAATAAAATCATCAAATGAATAAAGGTTCCTTGGGTACCTCCTCCTCCAACCTTGAGGGAAGGATATCGCAGGCGCCCAGGAATGGCAATGCTGCCAGGCTCTGCATCTAAGAGAAGCTCAATACAGGGTGCACCACACAGGAATCAAGTAGTCTGAGAGAGAAGACAATCTAGTGACCTTCTCTTTTTAGTTGTTAAGAGAAGCAAGCTGGTAGTTACCTCATTAAAAAATTAATACCAGTAAATACATGATATGTTGCAACAAATCACAGAATTGCCAAAAACATCTTTCAAGCCGTCTGTTTAAAATAACTTCTGATTTTTTCCTGTCATCTCTGTAATGTAATAGTTCATGTACAGTATAAAAACAAATCAAGACCTCTATCAGGTATGCAGTTCAGTCATTTCTATCCTATATTTCAGTGGCTGAATACTCTGCACCTCTGAGCCACACTTTGGACAAGTAAAATACATGTCCAGCAAGTAGTTGCTTTTAATGCAGTAGTAACAAAAAACATGTGAACAGCCTATGGTATGAGGCATGGTAGGCCACTCCCCACACAGCGAACACTCCTTGCAGTGAGCTGTTAATGTGTTTTCACTATTGGAAAAACCTGCAATAGGTAAAGCCCAAGAAGAAATTTTGAGTTTCAGTTTCTGTATATTAATAAGTGGTAGCAGATAGATCAGAAACTCAGCAAAACCGTGCCATAAGAGCTCCCTGTTCATGTATTCAAATCCTATCTGACGAGCACCTTGAGGCTTGGAAAAAACTGATCTGATACCTAGAATACGTTCTGTTAGGGTTGCAAATGTTCCTTTCTGAAGAAAAATCAGAAAATTTAATAGTCCACAAAGTTTAAGAAGTCCAGCTCCAAAGTTAATACAATGTTTAATTCTGCAGAAAGATTCCTGCTGACGATTGCTGAATAAGTCATAACATCTTTCTTCCAGCCATCGTCCACCAACAGTGAGAATAAGATACCATAACTTCTGCTGTTTGCTCAGGGGTTGGTATTTCTCCGTCTGAGATAAGTTATTCTTGTACTGAATATTCAGAATTGCCTGTCCAACGGTTGCGTTCTTGGAATAGACAGTGAATCTCCACATTAAAAGCCATAACAATGCTTTTACTTCTGGTTCAAAATGAGCCAAAATCCCTGGTTTAAATCCATGGAAACAACTGGTAAACTGGGACCATACTAGCTGTTCCAGGGCTTTGTTTAGTTCCAGAGCATCAAGCTGACTTATTCTGAGCACAGGATTCACATTCTTTTCATTCCCAGTGCTGGAGGCCATGTCTTCACAAAAAAAATCTCTAGGAATAAATACAAATACATTATAGTTTAATAGGCATTTTACATTTTTATTCTTATTAAAGAAAGTTGTGATATATCATATTAAAAAAATAACAAGAAAGCTTCTTTGGATATTAATTTGCTATCAGAACCTGCAACAAGCCCCTTTCAGTAAGCTTACCAATTATAACATTTCATCTTAAAAGAATTTTCATAAGATTATTTCTCCAAATCAGTAACATGTTCATTTGGTTATAGAGAAGTCTTTATCCTCTTTCAGATATTCACAAAACTTCAAAAGATTTCACAATGAAAATTAATAAATCCCTGGACATAATTTTAATATTCAAATCACATCTTAAAAAGAAAGAACAGAACAAGATTCACAAAGATGTTTCATGAGAAAAATCTAGGAGAGATTTAGAAAAATCTGGATTAAAAATAAGGTAGAAATAATAAAAATATTAAAGGCAAAAATTAATTTATAGAAGAATTACTATATGAAATTAAAGAAACATTCAGCATTCAGACAATTTATCACACAGTACATTACTGAAACTTGCACATATTTTCTGGAGTTTGTTGACATGCAGGGTTGTGATACTTTCTTTATAACAAATTCCTGGCAAAATGATTCATGTGTGCTAGAAACTTCGATGAATGCTCTTCTTGTCGAGGATTACAGGGCAAAGCAAAACTATTTTAAAATACTGCTTAGTTTAAATGTCATTAAACCTGGAATTCTGTGAATAAGAAAATAAAT
Organism: Crypturellus undulatus; assembly: GCA_013389825.1. NCBI lineage: Eukaryota > Metazoa > Chordata > Aves > Tinamiformes > Tinamidae > Crypturellus > Crypturellus undulatus. The sequence goes on from VWPW01011959.1 coordinate 345,542, forward strand.
GAAATAAATTGCAAAAAAGGGAGTAGCATCTCAGTGACGCATGATTGTGGGATAACTGATTTTGGGTTCTTCTTGTCTACATTAAAAAAAAAAAAGAAAATTACTGAGAAGTGATTACTGAAGAAAGTGCACCAGATATCAGCTTCTAAACTGGATTCTTTGCATAACAGACAAGCAAAGGCCAACAGCATTTAGGAGAAAGTAAAGAAGGTGGCACTTCAGATTCCTGTTTACAAAAGGAAAAGCTGTTATAACACAAGATCACTTCAAACAAAAGACACTGTACAGGATCCTCTAGAGGAATTGTCTTATCCAGACTGAGTGGTTGTGGCACGACTACATACTATGGGGTTAGCTCTGCTAACCCTCCGTACAACCAAATTTGCCTCTTCCCCACCAACAGTACCAGAGAAATGTCAACCCTGAACACAAGTCAGCCCCTAAGATCTTTAGGGAAATTCAGTGACTTATGAAGATCCTTTCCCTTAAGCAACTGGAATCGAGTAATTGGAGATGCAAAGGTTAAGATGTGATCTAACAGTGACCTTTGACTTCTCAAAGTTGAGTTACAGAGAAAATTGGGCCAAACAAGAGAAGCAACATGAGAAATTCCAGTCGGACAAAACAAAAATCAAACCACCCAAACAGAAAACCCCACACTCATAATGGAAGTGATTAAGTACCAGAACAGCTTGCCCAGAGAGGCTGCAAAATCCTCATCCTTGAATATTCTTAAAACTTGACCAAAGTTCTAAGGCACCTGTTCTAATATTGGACTTATCCCTAAAACTCAGAAAAAGATGCACCAAGCAATATCCATATCTTCCTCCTGACCTTGACCTTCCAATTTAAATATACACAACAATTATTACAGAATCACAGAATGGTTGAGGTTGGAAGGAACATCTGGAGATCATCTAGTCCAACTCCCCTGCTCAAGCAGGGACACAGAGTACCTTACCAAGGACCCTGTCCAGATAGCTTTTGAATATCAAGCATACAAACTCTACAATCTCTCTGGGCAACCTCTTCCAGTGCTCTGCTACCTGCACAGTAATAAAGCCCCATGTTCAGATGGGACTTCTTGTGTTTCAGTTTGTGCCCATTTTCTCTCATCCTTTTGCTTGGGATCAACAAAAAGAGTGTGGTCCCATCCTCTTTACTCCCTCCCTTCCACTGAAGCGCATGGGTAAGTTTTCTCCAGAGTCTTCTTTCACAAAGCTGAACGGGACTCTGCAGGGTTCTTTGCACTTCCCTTTTTGAACTTCATGAGGTTTCCTTCTGTCCACCTCTCCAGTCTGTCCAGGTCCCTCTGAATGGCAACACCGCGCTCTGAGGTATTGGTTCCTCTCCCCTATTTTGTGTCCTCAGCAAACTTGCTGAGGGGGCACTCTGTCCCTTCACCCAGGCCACTGATGAACAACTGAACAGGACTGGACCCAGGATTGACTCTTGTGGGACACCACTGGCTACACGTCTCCAACTAGACTTTGCAGAGCACAACCCTGAGAGCTCTCCTATTCAGCCTGTCCTCCTCTTGAGAGAGTCCACCTCTCTCAATTTCAGGTCTGTGGCCCTTTATGGAAATTTATTTGAAAGAAATAACTTCAATGAAACTATTGGTGTCAGACTGAACTTTGACTAAAAAAATACGGGAACCACAAGCATTCCAAGTCAGCCTACAATATTTCTTAAAATACAGCAAGCCTTCTTCAGTACTTTTTAAAATATTAAACACTGAAAATTTTGTTTAGCTCTGCATATTTAATGATGCTTCCTGAACTGCAAGCTATCATCTTGATTCAAGTCTGTAGTCATTGATATGCAGACAGACTATATGAAAAGAGAAGAACAATGTACAAAATTGTAAGATCTATTAATAAAGATTTACTCTTTTAAAATTAATTTATTTAAGCTGTGCTTATAATATTCCTATGTAAGCATAGCTAAGTTTCTTTTGTATCAACATTTTGGTTGTTGATTCTCCATGTGGCACACATCCCTATTTATTTTTCCATAGATAGAGATTAAAAATGGAAAATTTGAAATAAATATTCTCCCATGAAAAATACTTGTAGAAGTCCTAGTGATCTAAATAAGGATAACTACTTCTGAGAGAAGAAGCCTAAATTGTAATCTTCCTATGCTTTGCTATAAGGAGGAACTCTCATTTCATTCCTTATTTAGGATAGCCATTGCTTTAACAGATAAGTATGGCTTCCCGTTTTTCCTTTTTTACTTTTCTCACAAAATCCTTTTGGTGTGTTTTATTTTTTTTCCTGTCTCCGGGTTGTACTTAAAAAAAAAAAAAAAAAAAAAGGATAGTGGTCCTGCAATAGGAATAAATGAGAGATCTGTTGTTCCAAAACTAGGTAATAATAGTAAATCCTATGAGTGTCAATACCTTTAAACCATAATTTTTAAAGCTAATTTTATAGTCCATATGCTATTCTGCTACACAGATCTTAAGCAGAATGCTGTTCTTTTCCAATGCTTTGTTTTCTCAAGTCCTTAGTAATTTTATTCTTTTATTTGGTGAATTTAAAATTATTTAAAACTCAATAACTCACAGCTGTAGATTCAATAATGAAAAAAGATAAACACTAATGTTCAGTTTAGAATGGCATCAACCCTAACTTGTAAGATCAGAATTCAATAGTCAAAAATCAGGTAAGGATAAAAAACAAACTTCCTGTGCGACTGTAACACAAATGCATTTTAAGACAAAATACTGAAGAATAGATACTGCATGAAAAAAGAAGAGTAAGACTTCTCAGAAAAAAATAGACCTTTTCCCTCTTAAATAACCTGTATTTTGTCTTTTTTTATTTTAAACTAAACACATCAACAGTCCCACTTGTACAGTGTACCATACAACAAAACAAATTATTGTATACCACCAGGGAAATAGGAATTTCTTGTGGTATATATTACTGCTGTTATCGAGCACTGTACAAATTATGAATGAATATATTTTATTTGGAAACATGTTATTGACAGAAATCTATCAATAGTAATGTGAGTATTGTCAACAGACTGTCAATATTAATGTAATTATGATTAAGAGGATAACATGGATTTTAGCTATAATACCAAGTAACATCTCCTGCATTGCTGCTATCAATATAAGCATTATTATTGAACTGTTCTGAGACTATCAGTATGAGATGTATTACCATCAGGCATATTTGTCAATGCATTCTGCCTACAAAAATTCTACATTTAAATTTACAAGTTTGTAAACTTTGCCTGCAGAAATGCACAAATGCAAGTAATCTCTAGGGTGCCATTTTTCCTCGGGGCTATTCCACTGTGGATCAGTAATCAAGGGTTTTCTACTGTCTCAGTGCTAGCGCAATCTTATTCTCTGCTTTTCCAGAGTAATCATTAGAAGACAGATACATATTGTATGCTGAAGCTTCCAGATATTTTGAGTATGATTTATTAAGACACTTTTTAGAAACCAAATAAAAATGTATTTCTTTAAGTCAGAAATAAATTCTGTTCCTTACTTACTGTCCTAACTTTAAACAGGACTTGGATGCATGAAGTAGCACCTCATTTACTTTAAGGAGTTCACAAATTAACTATTTTAGATAATCTCTTTTGAGCAGCCAAAACATTCCTAGTCTGAACCCTGTACCCATACAGAGTTAGAATGGATCACAAGGGACTATCTAATCCTAACTCAGTATAAACGCAGGCTCGAGACTATCTAGATAAATGCTTAACTACCAAAGCACCTAATTTCATAGTTCCTCCAGACAGCCTGTTCCAGCATTTTATCACCCTAATAATTACAAAGAATCTTTTTCAAATATTCAACCTAAATCATATCTATTACAAATAAAGATGGTTTTAACCCCACAGGAGAAAGGAATAATAAATAAAAAAAAAGGAGAATAATTTCCTCTTTGCATCTGTTCGTGAGGAAAAAGCAGCGAGGAGTGTGAAGGCACCAAGCCATGAATAGAAGCCTTGCCAAACTACAGAATCTCCTATTGCCTCTACATGCCTGATACTATCTTTCAGAATCAAAACAATACTATTTATCTTGAGACTTTTATATCTTCAGATCTTTTTCTGTCACTTTATTTTTTCACTATTTAGTTCCCATTTTGTGTTCATATATTTGATTTTTTCCCTCTTAAATGCAGTGCTTCACGCTTGCCTGTACTGAATTTTATCTTGTTGATTTCACAGATTTTCTCTCTCAAGATTATTTTCTCTTCTCAAGATTATTTTGGATTCAGATCTTATCTTCAAAAAATAAAATACCCAAACTTTCAACCCCTCTTCAGCTTACTGTCACCAGTAACTTCTGTAAGAGTTTGTTCCTTTCGATCATGCAACTCATTAACGCCTTTTTATCTTGACAGAGTTTCACAGATAATTATTCTGTAAAGGCAATTTTTCAACCAGATGCTGTTAATATCACCATCTAAAGGAGACAGTATTTATATTATGCTACCCTAGCTTGTTTATAAAGGCAAAAATATCTTTATTAAAACCAAGCCTTATCCTACCTAAGTTTTCCACTTGTTTATTAAGCTTTATTATTCTGTCTCTTTCCAGGGACAGAAACGTTTTTTTTTAGGCACAGATCATGTCAAACCATATTGGCTGTTTATGGTGTCTTCTTTACATATTTTTAGACACTAATTATTTGCTGAGCTATTTATAACTAGCTCTTTTTTTACAACTGAAACTGATAGTTTCAAAAGAGACACTTCTAAGGCCATTTTCACCCTCTGGGACATTACACAAATAAATATATAAATAATATCACTGATGCCTAATTCCACAATCACTCCAGAATGAATTTTATTAAGATTGGCCAGTTGCGTACATCTGTATCAGGTATTCTTTCTGTGCTTTGGTTCCACTATTTCCGGTCTAAAATTAATTTTATAAAGTAGGTCACATTCACCTCTTTTATAAAGTATGAAATAAAGATTTCATTCTTTGAAAATCTCTTAACTTGTCTGTTATTAAACAAGAAAGGAGAACATGGGTAATGGACCTATTCTTTGTGCTTCCTCTTGCTTAAGATTTTTAGATCCTTTCACTGATTTTTGTGCTTTGTTAATTGACACTATTTTATCCTTACATTCTCATGCTATTCCTTTAAGTTCAACCTTAATCATGTTGCACTATTTTTACTTGTACAATTCCTTTTTATTTCCAGCCTGCTCAAGAATTTCTGATCTGTAAAATTGTTTCTTCCTTTTTTTTTTAATTATTATTATTATAAACTATCTCAAAACAAGGAAAAGATGGAATATAGCAAATAATTTTTAGGCATTTTTTTAGTGCTGATGGTCGTCTTTTTCTAAACTCCAAAGACTTAGGCAGCTACTAGAGCCTTGCAATCGCTAAAGCTTATTTTTCTAATGCCTGTTTACCTGTTCTTTCTATCCTACTTCTCTGAATCTAACTTTTCACATTTGCTTCCAACCAAAATTTCTTTTCACCTTTAGATTCTCAAGTAAGTCTTTGCTTTAAGCTAGAGTTGAACTAAAACCAGCTGTTCCTTGCTAGCTTCTTTGACCTTCTAAAACACATTTTGTCTTTCTTCATTCCAAGAATGAAATATCTCAGTCATCCTCTCTTGATTAGGCAGTATACTGTAGATCATACCATAGTCTTGCTCTTTTTCATTTTACCTTTACCTAGAAACATTCAACATCATAACATCCTAATTTAACAGCAAATACCTATAATTTTGATATAAAACACAGCACAGACTTCATTTTCTCTGCCTGCTCTTTTTAAGGAAGTTTCATTACACAACCAATTGCACTGCAGCAGACATTATGAGAATACATATTCCAGATGAAGCATAGGAAAACAAATGTATAAAACTTTCTGTATTTTAGATATATTAATATATCATTATAAATGACAGAAAAGAAACACAGTCTAAAGAAATATAAAAAAGGTGTTTAAGCATGGAAAAGTTTCAGTTCTGACTACTGTCAACCCATTACTAAGGAACACTACATTATCACATATGAACAAACAAAAATCCACAGGCCTAGCTGTACACTCCCTAAAATAAGACACAAAGGATTAAAGCACCACTTTAATAGAGTAGACTCTGCAAAGTCCTAACACTCAGATCTACAGTATTGGCCATATGGTATGGATATGCCAAGAATCACAGGTATTCTATATATGAATGATCATTAACCTACGAGTTCCTCTCTTCTGCAGGAGTGCCAAGCTGTAACTCCCGCTCCTGTGGATTCAGTGCTGCCATCCTGTGTGTTTTCCAGCGAGCATGAGAGCAAACCTCTGTCATGTACAGAAGACCAGAATTACAGTGAAGACATTGGGCTTCTCTACCAATACCTCTTGTCTCCTATTCCTGCCTTGTTATTTTCACAAGGTTAGTATATTATATATATACACTATATATATATATATAAATATATATATATAGTATAGTATATAGTATATTAACAGAAAACAATTAAAATTCCTATTTTCCTATTCTCCTATTCCTGCCTTGTTATTTTCACAAGGTTAGTATATTATATATATACACTATATATATATATATAAATATATATATATAGTATAGTATATAGTATATTAACAGAAAACAATGAAATTTTTTTTTTTTACCCACTATATGAATATGGAGGGGCTTTTTTAATAGAATTTGTTTGGGGAAAATTGTTCTGTTTAACTTTTCTCTTCAGATACTCTCAATTGTAGAGGATGTTCTACATGTCAGCTTGAGATCACCAAATATGGATGATTAGAAATCAAATCACAGGTATTCAGTTAGCCATAAAATCTCCCCTAATAAAGCACAAAACTGAGATCCCAGCAAGTGAAAACCTCCTCGTGTCTTACTATTAATTCTTGTCTCATTTTTGCTTATCAAGTGTAGAGAGAAAAATATCCCCAGATCAAAGTCTAATTGGGAGCCCCGACTGTGCTCTCTCTTAATCACTGTAAAATTAACTTATCACTAGATCATTACCTCAAATAACCTTGCAAAAGATTGATTTTATGTTCCTGTCTGGAATTCTATACACTTGAGTTAAACACCCATCATTTTTTTTTAAAGAATTTAGAGAAGATTCTCTAACCATTTGGAATAACTACTAATTGAAATATCAGTAATACACTGCAATCACTGAAAATATTATTTATTTCTCACTGTATTCCTGAGAGGCAGGATTATTCTTTTGCGAAACAGGGAAAGTAAATGAAGACACTAACTGACTAACAAGTCAATTCAACAGATAAAATTAGTAAAATTAGAGATTCTTTTTTTTTTTTTCTTGCTATGGAAGTTGAATGAGCAACTAGTGACAAAATCTGTAATCTGGACTGCTGTAGTTACATTTAATTCCAAAATATATAGAAGACAAATTAAAATCATGAATTGCCTTTTAAAATTAGTTCAGTAAACTCAGCTTTCATAAAACAATACAAGAGATCAGCTTAAAAGTAAATTTCTTTGAGTTCAGAGAACTTTGGGATCAGTCAGTACCTTCTAAAGACATACTACTTGACACAACTAGATTTGATTGCCTAATTGCTGCAAATTGATACTTAACATAGTATATTAAAGTTTGTGATGCTAAATTTACAGCTATAATAGCTCAAAGGTAAGTATAATTTCATTCCCTGAAGTATAACATGAACAGATAACATACTGATTTTTTGGATACAGACCTAATTTTAATTTATTAAAATAATTAGGAAGAGAAGTAGGCAATGAGTCATGGATTCAGTCATTCTTCCTTTCTCTCATAGTCCATTTTCTTTTCTTCCTCTTTTCTATCTTTTTTTTTTCCTTGAATAATACTTTAATATGTCAAAGAAAATTACAGACTCCTCTCTAAAGGGAAATATCCCTATCGCTTGTATATTCTCTAATTTGTACAAAAATTCCTTTTAAATAACTCTAAAAGGAAAAAAAAAATTTGCACAGTAACTCGAGGCTTTCCAAAATATGTCATTCAGAAAACCTTCAAACATCCCGGTGAAGAGCCAAACCATAAGCCCACACAATCTTAACTCTCTTTGAAACCAGCAGTACCTCATGGAAACGATCTACAGACATGCCTTGCATTCACTGTTGCTTAACCCAAGTGGCGGAGAGGTCAGCTGCAGCAGTCTGGCAGAGCTGTCACTGTGATGGTTAAGCATGAAGGACCATTCCCTTGCGTGGAAGGGGGTTATATCCTTGATTAAACCACTATCAATATGTATTAGCAGCACACACAAAAAAAAAGATACAAGACCCTTCGTGCTCCAAGTGCAGGTCTCAGTGAACTGAACTCTCGAAGATCACATCAGCAGATGACGAGGAGATCCCTGTACTTGAAAGGATTTTGGTCACAATGAGAATATGAGGTCTCCAGACATAATAATAGATAACTAAAAGTACATACTGCATTGCATCTGAAAAAGCCAAAAGAATGTAAAGCTTAGTAGATTTGCTATCCGTTGTGGTAAGTAGGTGAGATATCACACTGTGGTAGAGGTGTGCGGCTCCCCTCCAGAATGGTTCAAAGAGAGCACAAAGGCATGGCTGCTGGAAAGCCGTGGGCAGCTATAGTCATAGCTTTTAATTTTCTGGTTACTGCTACTTAAAATTAGTGACATGGGTAATATTTAGTGTTATTGTCATAAGGGACCTGTACCTGACATAGCCTTATTTGTTAAACACACTATCAATCCCAAATTTAGGTTTTGCTTCTAAGTTACCCCTTACCCTTCTTCAACTTGATAGTAACTCGGAAAACTGAATCACCTAACTTAAATTCCCCATTTCAAAGCTTTGTTGTCTTTCTGTTCTGCTTGCGCCCATCTGATCCATGTGAATGGATCACGTAATAGCTATGGAGATGCTGAGAGGAAGATTGAGATGATATGCAGAAGGCACTCAGGAGCAATGTCTTTCTACATATTCAGATACAATTTACCACAGATGACAGAACTCCTCATTTGCAAAACTCACAGCCACTGTCCAGACTTTAATCCTTCTTTCTTTCTTTTTACATAGACATGTATAGTTTTATAGTCAGTCACAGACAAGCGTTAACAGTGCTCATCTACACACTGAATTGCAGGACCATAAGGTCCTTTATTTTTTTCCTTTAAGATAACTGTTAGACAAGAAAGGTAAGATCTGTCCTAAATGCAGACCTGTCTCATAACTAGTTTTTATTCACATCAGTAGAAAAAAGAGGGCTGTTTGCAAATCCACTCCTGTAACAGATGGTACATCTTTATTGCATGTTAACGTCAAGAAGGTCCGGCCTCAGGGAAAAAAAAGTAAGTCTCCTTACTATCACTTGTAGGTTTTAGTCTTATATAATATGGCATAACTTATGAGCGACTAGAACTAATCACAGTTAAGAACTCTCAACTGTGGGAAGGATAAAGACTCATACTTCCCTTGGTGCATCTCAGTTTTTAGGTTCCACTAAGCTGATAGATTTTACAACATCTACAGTTACTCCCTGGCGCCTGCCCTCAATCTGGGGTTCCCATCCTTTCTCTCAGGTTACTTGCAATGCTCATTTGACCCTCCACTGAATTGTTTTAGAACTATTTCTCTATGTGAAATTATTAAGAAAGCAAATCCTTTTAAACATTTACTTTTTCTGGAACTCTAGTATGCTGAAACAGGTCAGCCCAGCATCAGGTAAGAGGTATGACATATGCAGTATCAGTAAAAAAAAAAAAAAAAATAGAAAACACATTGGGGTCAAGAATATAGATGGAATGGTGGTAGTCATGATAGTAGATTGGCTGAGCCCCAGCAATTTATTCTGAAATCTGCTGCTAGTCAATAAAGAAAAAGAAACCTGAGCATTTCATTTGTCTTGCATACCTGTCCTTATGATCTTTTCAGCATGTTAATTTTGAAGACAACAAAGGTAACACCAGAACATTATAAATCTGAATAATGAGATTTTTTGCCGTATTTTCACAGTTAAAAAAAAAAACAACACACACACACGTGATAGCTGTAGGATTCACACTGATTTCCTGGTGATAGGCTACTTTATTTAAGCAAGGAATCTATTTGATTCCTCCCCATTCTTACCTTTTTGATATGATTTTACTTTGAAATGTTTGGTATACACGGTGACTAACAGGGTAGTTGGAAAAAATAGATGTACTCAGTGTCCCCAAACCTTGACAGTTTCATTACTTGGCAATTATGGTAACTTTAAGCATATGCAAGAAGACTGATAGGCTTTCACCACACACTCTTCAATGCTGTAGGTACATTAGCATTTCAGAATCCACTAGCACAGTTGTATTCACACATTATAAACAGCAGTTTAGAAGAGGGTGCACAGACTGAGGTTCTATACTTTTCACTGCAAATCCAAGGCCCTTTCTTGATTTAGTTATGCGCCACAGTGTTATGACCCACATTAATTTCATTTTCCTTGGAAAAAATCCTTTTCCATGCCAGGCCCCTCCCATGAAGTCTGTTATCAGTTCCCCTGCTTATGAAATGAACAGTATTTTTAATGTATTTCTGAGATATTTAAAAATTCCATTATTTCCATTCCTTCCTAAACCCGTTGCTAGAATTAGCAGTCATGGAGATGCAGAGAGATAAGCAGTGGCAGAGACACTATTTATAGATGGGAAACCCAAACACACACTGATATGAACATAATGAATATGAAGCTCCATGTTGCTCTGCGGGGAAAGAAGGAAGGGTTCAGAACCAAGAACTGCACCACTGTTGTCTTCTCTTCCCATATCAAATATTTGAACTTTTTCCTCCAGTTTCAGTTATTGTTCTTACTCTTTATCTTAAGTATTCTTTCCTCCGAAAAATCTGCCCTCAAAACAGCCTGGAAAATTTTCCAAGTTTTCTAGCACATGGACTATATTCTACCTCCAAACAAACAAACAAACCCCACCGTCATCTCTGACAAAAATATTATAAAAAGATATCCTTCTTTTTGCTCTCATTTTCCTAAAGATTTCTTTAGAAAGATCAGATATGAACTGACAATAATTGTAGATGGTCACATAGAGTAGCTACTACACAGCCACTGGAGTCATTTAATTCACTTGGGAAGTCACAGACCAGAAAGTCTGTTACCCTTTCTATGCGTGTACAGCGCAATTCAACTCATGAGACATCTGCAGCTTTCAAGCAGAGCAAATTAGCTTTTCACTATTTTTAACTTTGTTATCTGAAGAGTGTAGTGGGTGCTACAAACTAGTTATTGGCAGCATACTGCCTTGTTAAAATGAGAATTGTAGCAGGATTTCCTTTCATTGGTCTACATGAAAAATTAAGTGGAAATGAGTGAGTTTAAAAACCCAATCAGACAAAACCAGAACACCACAAGCAGCTTGCTGGAAACACCAAAGTTAAGTAATCTCCTGCATTCCTACATCTACCAAGTTTTAGGGAAGTTAAATTCTATCTTAACATTAATAACTAGCAGCAACACAGTTGATTTTGAGCCTATTTCCATTTTTCAACATAAACTTCATGTTGGTCTCTTTTTATTATTACTGCAGCACACCACACTTGGAGCTAGACACCTTTTAAAGTATATGTTAACCATCCCTTAAAAAAAAAAAAAAGTTAAAAGAAGTAAAAAGGAAACCTTTCCTACTTTCTCTCATTTCTCCTACATAATTATGTGCTGGTTTACTGCTCCAAGATATACATTAATAGTACATTCAGATATCGCTCCTGCTCTCTCATTTGTGTTTTGAACTGTTACTTATTTTACAATATATTTTTAACATTAATAGTACGTAGTCATAAACTAGTTTCAGTCCTTCCTTCCCAAGTATTCACTCAGTAGCAGTCTTTAGCAATTTTAAGAACCATTACTTTAAAAGATTATAAGCTCCTGAAGAATTAAACACAGTAAAAGATCAAATATCTTTCTTGACTTGCACCAAAGTATTTGATGTCAAAGTATAAATGGAGGTCCCTGGATTAGTAGCAGTATCAGAAACTACCACAGTAGAGAAATTACTTTTTCAATTCTATTCTAAAAAGTTTCTATTGAAGTCTTTATATAATACCTGTTCACAAGTTTTAATTGAGTTTTATTTAGTCCATTACAAGAACATTTGCTTCCTACACATCCTGAATCACAGTAAGTATAAAAACATCTCTGTGAGTCATTACTTTTCCTAATAGGGTAGGGGATATCTAGAGTTTTTGGGGAAAAAGAAATTCTTCTAAGAGGAGACACACATAAGAGAAGACACAAACTCAAAACAACCGCCTCCGAAGTGCAAAAGACACTCTCATCTGAATACAGTCATTCAATTTAAGAGGATTTAAGCATTTGACACTCAAAAGAGAAGTTAACACATCCTATCAACCAGTTCTTTAGAATGATCAATAAAAAGTGAAATATCTATGACAGGCCAAAATATTTTTACCTACACATACTAATCTACTAACACACCTGATTTAAGTCATAATTTAAATTTATGGTTTTGTTGGGTGACCAAGTTTTGGTATTTTTAAATAATCATCATCTGCAAAGAAAATTCCCTCCCTGAATGATGAGATTAAGTTGAATCAGTTTTGTGTATTTTATTAATAAGCCTTTGGATCCTTAAATTCATGCTGGGTGTATCTACCTTAATCCTCAGTAATCCACCAGCATGAACTGGGGCATGACTTTCCATCTACCTGACAGCCATTTAATCAGTGAATGCATTTATAATGCATCTGAAGGTCCATTACTCGAGAGGTTAAACTTTTCCTAAAACAAATTCAGAGGATGATATTTTGTGTATTTGTATTGATGTACTATGTGCTCCAGAAGAACATTTGGAGACAGGTAAGCATGAATTCATTGAGACTGGTGCAACACTTATTACTCAACAGGTTTGCAACATTTCTAGCAAGAGTAAAGGAATTTTAGGTACCCATTTAGTGAAATATCTAATTCTAATTATTCGGGCAACTATATCAAAATTAAAAGTTTCAGTTTATGTTCTGATGGGAATTCATTCATATGCGTTCTGAAGAGGATGAACAAAAACAAAAGAATGAACCAAGGCAGGCCTAGAGGGTAAAAGAACCTACCAAGCCTGAGGCACTCTAAGAAAATTCAAAGCTAGAAGTTATCTCAGTTGTTTTATTCTCAGGCTAATGCACTTTTATACATTTTGTATTCAACTTACAAAATTCACTTGTTATTTAAGAAATGTAAAAAGTTATTATTCAAAAATAATAATCCAAATAATCTGAACATCCTAATTTCACCACACAAAATTTGCACCATTTGACATACTGACAACCTTATGACATTTTTTGTAATGATCTACTTTACCCAGTAGACCCAGAAAGACAAGAATAATTCCTTATAAAACATTACCGTGATGTATTTGACAGCACAATATTGAAAGATTTAAAAATAATAAAAAATAAGTTAAAATGATAACAAAAACTCACTACACTATTACACTGCTCTTCAGTACATGGATGGTGATGCCAATGCATCAGTTGAACAAGAACCACTCTTCGAACGTAAAAGAAAATAAAAAATCCAAATTTCTAAATAATTTCCTTAGCAGTGTGCACAGAAGTGATGTATAAATCTTCTTTCAATTCTTTTCTTAATAAAAAAAAATACATTGGACGAAGTTTGAATTAGCCTGTTCCTGTTGTAACACCTAGTGTATCTTTTCCTCACATACACCACCAAAGATACTCTCGCTGAAAAAAAAGTACATGGGCAATGGAACTTTCTAATTCCAAACACTAGTCACAATAATAGGTGTTCCAAGATTGATGTAATCGTCTCTTCCTATAGGAAATTCTGGCAGAGGAATTAAAGTACTAGAGTCAAATCCATTGAACACTTGTGACATTATGTACATTACACAGGGGATCTACTGGTCATTTGGTCTTTTCTAGTCCTACAGAATAACAGGTCTTTTTCCTCCCCTGCCAACCCCACCTTCATAAGTGAATTTAGTTCTCTAAATTCATACCAGATAACCGAAATTGCTGACTTCATGCAGCGTGAACACAGATTGAAGCAAAAGAATCCAGAGAGGTGATTTCTGTTACACTACCTTTACGGTCTTTTTGTTTTGCTAATTCCCGAGCCAGCAATGACGCTGTAAATATTTTCTTACAAATCACTTCATTAGATAAACTAATGATGATAAACTTCTAAGAAGTGAAGAAGAAAACGCTGATAGGAACAAACCATGGCAAAAAGAGAGGGGGGGAAAAAAACTGGTAGGAAAATAGAAACACTGACTGATGAAATAACTTTGATAAAGAATAAAAGTAGGAGTAGTAGTCTTAAAGGGAACACTTTTATCAGCAGGTGACAGTGAATTGCATATTCATATAGATTCCAAAGAAGCTGATCCACAATTCACTAAGACCCAATAAATCAAACAGATAACTAAATACTTTGGAATCAAGCTTTGCTATAAGCTGGCTATATTTCATCTTTGACCTTGACGCTCTCTATTCTCCCACTGACAATTGAGAGGTGATGCAAGCAATATGATTTGGGATTTAAAAGCCTACACACTCCCAAGCTTCCTGAGAGTGACCGTAAGTAGGGAAAATCACTCCGCCAGGACACCCCAACTTCGTGACAAGGCACCAGGCTGGCCTGCACAGAACTGGCTTACCAGGAGGAACAGCGGGTCCCCGTCACCTTTGGCAGGCAGTGCATGTGTTGTGAGACCGGGGCACAGATGTCGCTAAATGTTGCACTCTCTCACGTGGCACCAGAGGAACCGTTTAGAAAAACAAGCAAAAACACCGCGACAGAGCGTTAGGCTCTTTCCTCTCTGCTTAAAGGCCCCCGTGGCTCCATCCTTCCTCACCTCCCACCTGGGGCCTACCTGGCTGGTCGCGCAGGGGGTCGCGCAGCTGCGGAGCCGCTCCCGGCCCTGCGGGAAACACGGGGTTTCAAGGCCCGGGCCGGGCCGCGGCACCGCGCGCGGAGCGGCGGCTCGGGAGGGCGAGAGCCGCCCGGGGCCTCCCCGCCACCGCCCGGCC
>VWPW01011959.1:360570-445570 GCA_013389825.1 Crypturellus undulatus
GCCCGGGGCCACAGAGAGCGCTCCCGCCGCCTAGAGCGGCCGCGGCGCGGGCGACAGATAGCGCGGAGCGGCGCCCGGAGCGGCGGCGCCTGCGCAGGAGGTGATGGCGGGCACCGAGGCGGCGCGCCGGGCGCGCTCCCGACACAGCGTGCGCGGGGGGGAGGGGAGATATCTGATTGACGGGACGAGGAGCGAATCAGGGGGGAGCGGGGTAACCAATGGGGGAGCAGCGGGGGCGGGCCGGCGCTGAGGCAGTGGTTGTGCGCGGTGGGGGCGGCTGCTGCTCTTGGGCCCAAACGGGCGTTTGGCCCTGAAAACCTTCCCTTTTCCCCCCATTTTTTCCCACCGCCGACAGCTAATTTCCTGGTGGCATCATGGGGGCCACGGGAGGGCAGGGAGTGAGGAGGAGGAGGGGCACCTGCAAGTGATTGAAGTGTGAGCTCAGCCCCGGGGAGGGATTGGCCTCCCTCCACCTCCGCGGCCGGTTTCTCGACTAGGGGCCGAACTGCAAATTGTGCAATAAAATCATGGGAAACCTTTGCCCGCCTTTTGCTGCTGGGTGTTTTTTTGTGAAGGCTTGAGCGTGTTTGAGAAAAACTCGACTAAAAAGATAAATCTGTTCTAGGAAGCCAGTTGAAGGAGCTCCTGCAAAAGCGGTCTGTAAGGACAAGTTGGGAGGCATCTATGTTTTTAGGTATGAAGGTTAAAAGAGAAATTATTGCCCTTGCGCTGAACGGCAATGTACTTTGTTTTGGCCCGTTCAAAGGTGTTTGTGGGGTCTTTGTGTAACTTGTTGGATGCAATGCTGAGGATTATGGAGGTCTTCCATGGGCAGATAGTGGTGGATGCTATGGCCAATGTATTATTTATTATTACTATTAAGCTTCTGGCCAAGAAAATAGGCAATCTTGATTATCTGTGCTGTCACGTGCAGGGAAAAAGCCCTTTATGAATATTCTGCTGTTTCATTTTTACAGTCACAACCTTTTTCAGACAGTATTTTGTAAGCAGTAATTCTTCTTACTAAGAAGACTAAGAACTCATGGCTGATACTGCAGGATTACATAATGTGAAAAGTGCATTTTAAGCAAAATTGGATGACGTGGCTCACAGCTTGCTGACCACTGATGAGGAACCCCCCCCACCCAGGTGTTTGGATACAGCCTCTTTTCTGTGTTGTGACCTGAGACACCAGGTGCAGTTGAGTATCTGTGTCTTGTCACGTGAGATCCCAGAGCAGAAGTAGCTTGCAAGAGTTGTCAGTGCTTGAAATACATATGGGCTCTGTAACAGGAAGCTTAATTGGGGAGTACGGAGGGAGTCTCATATGCAGAACAAGCATTTTGACACATGTTGCAAAAGATAAGTTTCGAATAGTTCTTGAGTAGAAACACTTGTAATGAAGCCACCTTTTCCCACCCACTGCAGTGCTTGAAGGAAACATTAAGCAAGCAGCGGTAGCCGAGATCCAGCGGTCTTCCCATTTTTGTGCTCGTCTGACACTTGCATTTCTTCCTGTTGTTCCTTCTGCTCCATTCATATGGCGATCATCTGGCAGCCATGCTGGAGAGAAATATTTCTCTCCTGCAGGACTCAGCATGCATGAAGATTGCAAATCCATTTCGGAACAGGCAGGTTTTACGGATTGAGTGGAAACAGGTAGCCTTCGTTTTTTTTCTAAGCTGGAAATGATGGTGTTTGCTTGAACTGAACTACATTGGTGAAAAACGAAGTTTTCAGATATGCAAAAAGAAGCAGGTAGCAATTTGAGATTATCTTTCGCTTTGAAAAGCTTTGAACACCCCCTCATCCTCCTCCCAAACAGTTCTTGGATTGTGGTGGTTTACTGGTGTTTCAGAATCAAAATCTAATTTTTAGTGTCTCTGTAGCAGACTTAACAGATCAGGAGTTTAGTTGCTGCAGTTACTGTTTTTCCTGAAGCAGAGACCCACAACTAAAGGACAGAAATATGAAGAAAGACTTGGTGGATGGAAGAAAAATGAAAAGCTAGAACATACCTTTGCCCAAGGTTTTCATTTGTGCCTAACCTTCCCTGTCATTTCTATCCTAATTCTTTCAGGAGATGATAGAAAAATGTCCTCTCTCACTACTGAAAAGCACTCTCAAATTTCCCTGCTACTACTTGAAACATGGTGATGCTTTTAAAGCAGACATTTTCCATGGCCTTAGCTGCCCACAGGTCTGTCCTAAAGCCAAAGTAGCCACTGTGCATACTAGTAAGTACTGTTCATAAACATTTTTATAATGTTTGACCTTAAGAGTGACCTGAAGATTAATGGATATGTTGTATCAGTTTTAATGGGTCTCTTCTCCCTTGGATGCACACATGTGACTCCCATTAGCCTTAATGGGAGTTATATGTGTGCCTAGAGGTTAGACAAGACCTCTTAAAGGTGCTGTTATGCTATGTTGTATTAACAGTCTCATAATTGCTGAGGTGCTGCACCTTTGCATTGAAAGCAAAATAATTAAATCTGTCTAATATAATTTGGTATACTAGCATACCTGGCATGTATATGTATTTTCGTTTGAGTTCCTAAGCACGTAGGTGCATAGGCCAAATCAGATACAGAATTTTAATTTAATTCTACAGTTGCTACCTTTTTAGCATTTATTGTTTAATCCTAAATAATTTCATAAATTTGATTCTCGAGAAAGAGGACTGTTTATATTCATAGAAAGGAAGAAACTGATTTTTTTTTAATTGCTAAAGTATGTATTGAGAGAAGGTTCTGCAATCTGGCAGTAAGCACATTTGCTGTCTTAATGTCAAGTTTTATTCTTATTTTTGATGTCCCAAATCATGCACTTTGAAAAAGGCAGGTCTAGAAGTATTAACACAAAGCTTGATGTTGAATTCTAATTATAGCTGTTACTCATTTTTTCTAAGTACCTTTAGACAAAGCACTTCATCTTTCTTTGATTTCCCCATATGTAAAATAGCTGCTTGCTTCTCTGTGTTGTAGACATAAATTAATAACTGCTCTATGCTTTGAAAATTTAAGACTGGGCCAACCCACTGTGTTTTGCTGGCATATAATGATGGCTCAGGGGGTGGGAAAAAAAAAAATCACAGTACCTAACTGATACAGCCAGCAAAACTCCTGTTGAGATGTGGGTATATTGATAGAATTGTTTCTGTTGCCTAGTTTGTGATTCATAAGGTAGCTTAATTTCCTGAAAAAACGTTGGCATATTTTTCGGTGGAGGAGACTCTTTAGTATCCAAGTTACTGTATGTGGTACACACACTAGGCATTTTGATCAGTCAAAATCTTTATAGAATTTCGCAGTTACTATGAAAGTTTGCTGTCTTCCATGGCTATTTCTATTAGTTTCAAAATAAACTGACATAGTATTTCTTGAGGATACACATTTGGAGAAGGAATGAATTTCAGTACTTACATCCTGCAAAATTGAAAGGGCTTTGCATAGTAACCTCTGCATTTAAGCTTTTCCTTCTTGTGCCAGATTAAGTTTTTCATATAGCTTAATTCTATGATTTAATTCTGTGATCAGTGTGTGATTTGTGAAGTAGTGAAAAGATCTGGAACCTGATTTTCTTTTCCTTTATTTTATTTTGTCTTTGGTTCTTAGTCCCTACTGTTTATTTGTAAGCCTCAGATTTCCACTGAGATGGGATGGTAATGTTTTAACTCTGATTTGTAAGATACCCAGGAAACACCAAACTCTGCTGGTGTGGCAGGAACATGATGGGGAAACGATGGGTACTGATCCCAGCAGCAAGGTAGGGAGCTGGGAAGTCATGTGGAGGAAGGGCCTTCTCTTTTCACTAAAAACTGCAACAGTGACAAACTCACTAGAAAAAAAAAAAAAACCTTCTGACAGAGCAAAGAGCAGATACTCTTATGGATCTCTCTCGGAAGTTCTGGAAAGCTCCCCACCTAAGGGTGACCATAGCACAGTCACGTACTCCTTCCCTAAGTGTATAAAAGATGGAGTCTAGCACTGGGGAGTTGAGCAGGGTTCAGGAATGACACTTGCCCAACTCCTCCGACTGGACCCTGAGCATCCCTCCACTCCCCTTCCCTGGGATGCTGGGCTCAGGCAACTCCTTGCAAGGCTGAGAGGCCCCTGCACACTCGGAGTGAAGAGCATCCTAGCATTATCCTGGGACAAGCAGTGAAATCCATTTAATTGCACTAACTGCTAGTTGCTGTTTACTAAAAGATAAGCCCATCCCCATAACAGTCATGCCAGGTAATGGTGAATGTTGTTACCACAAAGATTTTGCCTTGGTAAATAAAATCAGCTATCTAAAGCCCAGTGGTTGGGCTCCTCTGGATTATTTTACTGTCTCCTGTATGACAAAGATATGCTGTCAACATTTTTTCCTCGGGCATATTTTGAACATTAAATTTATTGTCACTTTAGTAACCCAGGCTTATTTCTCTCTTCCTCTTCCCTTCTAAAGATGAAACAGTTGCTCTTTTCAGTGTATGTTAAGTATACACAGAATATTTTTAAAATAAATTGAAAGTAAATTTAACTCATTTCAGTTTTTATACGTATTATTTTCTGTAAAAAAGAAAAAACCTGTCTTGTTCCTGAGAGAGGGAGTGTGTCCTAGATATTCATACAACATCAAGCACCTACCCTCCATGTAAGCTTCTAATGTTTCTAATTTTGCTGTTATTTTTAAACCATTTTTTCTTCATAGAATAAGCAGTCTCCAAAAGGATTGAGTTTTTTTTCGGTAGCATAGCTGTGATTACATTACGATTTTTCCTAGGATCATGGTTGACTAAGTGATTTATTCCATCTGCCATATTTGAATACAGATATTTGGATAAATTGAACACTGGAACATATTGACCAGAGATCTTTCAGACTCTCCATCTTTGGAGCTATTCACATCCCAGCTGGACGTGATCGTGAGCAACCTGCTGTTACTGAATTACATTGCCTGTATTTAATTTTTATGCATATAATTTTGATTGCCTTCAAAAGTCGTTTTTATATTAAGAGGTCATAGTTTCAACAAGAACGAACTAGTTGGGCCTTTTAGTTAAAGTCATAATAGTTGGTTTTAATTAACCCAGAGAAATACTGGGTGTTAATGGTTTACAGCGTTAACTCTGAGACCAAAAAAAAAAGTATTACTTTTTGATATATATATATATTTATTTATATAATATTAAACAATCAAATTTTATATATATGTATATTTACACAAATATATATCTATAAATCCATTGTTTAATAGTTCTATGACTAGTTCTTACCGATTCACTAAGTTTAAGATGCTACTGTTAGGTAGGTGTTTATCTCAATTCTCTAAAGTTTCTGTAAAATACGTGGCTAAGTTGGTAAACTAAAGTGTGAGTCTGATTTTTAGCTTGTTTCATTGTCCCATGCCTTCATTAACAGATTAAGCATTAATGATCTCAAAAATGGAATGATTTAGGCATAGATACGTTGCCGCTTTACCGTAGGGATTGCTAAAAGGTGTGAGTGGAAAACAGATTGATGATACCATCTCCACAGCAATTTGTTTGGACTCGCCGCCGGAACTCCTGAGGATTTTAGAATCTCGTCAGCTATCAGGTATTATTCCATAAAGTTTTTATGTACGCCAAGTATATTGAAAGTCACCAATTATACCTGGGACAAAGGTCTGCTACATTTCATATGCCCATATAATTGTAAGGATGTTAATAAATCATTCTGGATTAATGATTCCTATATCAATTTAATAAAGAAAAAAAAGTGATAACTTAATCTTTACTTTGGTAGTCTGTAGTGTGTATTGCCTCTACTTGCACATTTCACAGATGGAACAAAATGGATGGTTTCATTTGTTAGTGGTCTATAGAGAGACTGATTTGATGTGCTTTTTCTAGCTTATGTTGATCTCAGTACCTTAGCACAAAAAAATGCAGTCATCAGGGTATGCATGGAATAGGCCTAAGAGGGCAAGAGCATGGTTTGATTTATTGTTTTTTTTATTTTTCTTTTTAAGATCAATTCTGCATTCTTGCTGTCTCCCTTTTTAGTTGTGTTTGGTTTTGCAGTGGAATTAGAAACTTGTATCCAACTTTGTACTCTTCTATGAAGGATGTATTTATCTCATTCAATTCATTGTGCAGCTAATGTCACAAAAAAAGTGCTGTGGGGATTTAGTGCTTTTTGACTCAATTTTCATAAGCGAGTGTTGCTCATAGCTGAGATAAAAGGGGCTCACCTGATTTTGAATGAAGGTGTGTGATGGATATACTGGAATATTTGTTGTTTTTCTAATGTACTTATTAGTAATGATTTTATCTGCCTGATTTACAGTTTTCAAACCCTGGTTTATTCCAGATTAGAGGAAATTATCATCAAGTAGCATGGCATGTTTGCAGTTATACAGTTTCCATGTACTTATACATGGAAAGTATAAGTTGTGCAGATGCCTAAAAGCAGGAGGACAACTGCATTTTAGAGGAAAGCTATGTTGTATCCTGATATCAGCAATAACTTAGATCACATTGGTATCACATCAGAATTATGTTTTACAGCCTCTGCCAATTTAAAAATCAAATTGATGTTAGATTTGTATAGAACAACACATTTGATTGACAGGAAAAGCAGTTATAGATGGATGTGATGTTCCATCCTTGTGTAACAAGGGTTTTGACTGACAGTTTAACAATAGTACACTTTCTATCCCCTATATTCTAAATGATTATTATTGCAGTACAAAACATTTTTTGCACTTGCTGTATAAAGATAACATGTACACATTTTGTGTGGTAACATTCAAGAAGAGATGGTTTTTTATATCTTAGAGATGATGACAATTAATGACTGCTCTGTCTGACACTTATAACCAATGTCAAGGATTGCTATTGTGGTGCAGGGTAATGCAAAAAATATTGGGTACTTAGCTCCCAATGGAAGATCAGCATAACTCTTGACACATGCTATATGGTGGATGAAATAAATCTCCTTGGAGAGCAATAGAAATATTTCTTAAACTGAAGAGCACCCTTTCTGTTTTACAATCCCTCCTTCCAGCCTTGCAGTTCTGTGCTTTGCTGTAACTGGCAGTTTTAATATGAAAATTAGCTGTTTAAAAATGCTAACTATTAATGCAACTAATGTGCTGTCTTGTGATTTGCAGTCAAAATTTCTCTTGACACGAGATGTAAGATGCTTTATTAGAACCGTAGCTGGAAATAAGAAAGCTATACTTTGTCCTGTTCAGATATCTTGTCACCGTGTTTTTTTTGGGGGGGACCTTCTTACAATAGTATCCTTCTCATTTTAGACTTCTATTTTAAATTCGTGGCATCGTTTGACCCTTAGACACTTTTAGTATTAACTTCATTCTCAAAGCGCAGGCATCTCCAATTTTGTATAGTTTTACAGGAGACCAGGAACATAATAATGTTTCAGATTGATTATATTTGAGGACATTGCAGAGATCAACACTGAAATCTCAAGTTCTCTATAAACTTCACTTCAGCATTACATGCAGTTAGTGATAAAGGCATGTTATTTTATGGCCTTCCCATGAAAAATAATATGAAAAAATTGAAAAAAATTCAGCCATGTTTACAAAATCCAGTCTCCATCTTATCTCTGTGATTGTTTAGATTGGGAGAGCATGCTAAATACAGCTAGTGCTCTTACAGTATTGAAAAATAGTTTATCCTGAGAAATATTTTTACTTAATAACATATTGTTTGATGATGGGATTAAATAGATTCATTTGTCCATGACCTTCTATGAGATAGGAGGTATCTCAGAATAATATAAAGGTACTTGTTCAGTAAAGTTTTAAGTTTCTGTGGAAGGACAAATACAGTAAATGAGTAAAATTCAACAGCAGGGTCATTTACTGTTTTGGGACCAATGGTGCAAATTGATGGGAAAATTTCTTGTGAAGCAGTAGAAAGGTCTTTATCAAATGTTAGCCCTTTTTCATTGGTGCCAGCTCAGATCTTGGCAAGTTTTAAATATAGCACACGTGCTTCTCCATCAATGGGTTTTGAAATGAAGGAATGGATTTAAGTTATTTCGGAAATGATATTATTCAGAAAAAAAAAAGAATTTGAGTTCTGTTGTTTCCCTCTTCTGCTACTTAATTCCAAAGAGTACTAATGACAGTCATCTGTGTGGATGGGTCAACCTCTGGAGATGGTGAAAGCACACACTTTGCAGTTGCTGGAGAATGGTGAGATTGTAGCTTCAGGTTGTGTAGGTTCTGTGTGGGATGTTTTTAAATAGGTACAGAGTTGCTCCCTGCTTCCTCTTAGCCCACCACATCTGTCTCTATCCTCCTAGTTTAACCCAGCCTGCCTCAATCTGGTGCCTTTTCCCATCTTTCTCACCCCTTGTCCTCACCTTACCTCCTGTCCTGCCTTTACTCCTTGCCTTTCACAAGTAAATAGGGCTCTAAAAGGCCTCCTCTTAGTTTCTCCCCTTCTGCATTTTTTTCCTGACCTTTTGCTTCGTGTTTCCAAAAACAGTTGTCTGTCTAATCTACCTAATTTTCTTTGCCCTTTCTTCCCTCTTTTGTGCTTCTCTCATCTGTGAACTCTCAGTGCTCCATTAGTGAGGGAACAAAAGGCACAGAAGGAAATGTTCCCTTGCTGTCTATTCTTGTCTTTGGCAAGAACAGACTTTATAGCAGACTGGAACAGAGGCAACTTCAAAAAGGTTGGATTAGCTCCTGCATCTCCAAATTGGAGAATATGCAAGAGATTTTTTTTTCTTCTCCTAAAAAAAAAAAAAATAGATTTAGAATGAAGTTTTGGGTGAGCATATGCAAAGTGTAATTTGAGGAGACTCACAACTTTTTTGAAGGTAGAATTTTTTTCTGTGGGACTCGCAAAAGCAGAACACTGACATTGTTCGTTTCATTTGTCGTCTTTCAAGATCTTGCATTAAATGGTGATGAGGCTTATGCTTTTAATCAAAACAAGTGCTCAAGTTTTAACAAGGGCAAAACTTTTCCTGTGTCCTTTGCTCTTGCCTCTGATTTAGCAAAAAAAAAAAAAAAAGAATTTCCTCTCTGAACAGAGACTTGATTCTAGAGTCTCATAGATAATCATTAATTTGCAGGATAGAGTAATGAAAATACGTTAACAGCTTTTTCAAAAGGTTAGTAGGTATCAAGTTCATACTCATAAATTTGTTAAAATGTTCCATCAGTAAAATACACTTTCCTTTCTATAAAATTTAAAAATTTAGCAGGCTTATAGGGCCCATTGTGCCAATAATAATGGCAACATGAGAAATGGTATGAAAATTGTTAAAATAATAATTAAAAAATAGCAAAGAAGTTGCCATAATTGGTATCAAAGATACCAACTGATACCAAAATGACAAAGATTTTTTCATTTTATAGCTATGTCCGAAAGAGCATAGGAGCAGTGGGTCCTACAGAGGCCCTTTCCCTTCTCCCTCCTCCCCACTGTTTACTGAGTGTCATAACAGTTATAGTACCTTTAGGAACTCAGTCTGCAACTTGGTACAACTAGATCAATGCATTAAAATGTAAGGCAATGCAATCTAGAGTTGGGGAATTTGACTTGAAATAATTCCATGTCCATGAACACAAGGCTCACTGATTTGGGTGTTGAGAAAAGAAGAACAGATTAAGGCAGGCACGTGAGCATCTGTTCTTCCTCTCTCCCTGTCCAGTCTCCCTTAATTTTACTATGGGAATGTTCCTCATGGGGTGATATTAGATAGCAAAGATCAGAGAATACTGGAATCCTATTGCTTTGATTTTTTTATTGTTAACCTTTCCTTTTTCTTATAGAAATTTAGGCTGTTTCCCATTTAGGCTGTTTTAGAAATTTGGAGACTTACATTTGGTTCTTTGGCCCTAAAAGTACAAAAATCTGATCAGTCTCTTTTTTTCTGCTTAAAATTCCAATTTTATTTCCTTTAGATTTTTCTTAAATGGCTAATGTAACACTTTAGAAAATGTAATATGTCTCTCTAAACAATGTATTCTATTTTTTCACTAATTAAAGTTAGATCACTTTTTTAGTTTACTAACATTTTTCATATTTTTTTAGCAAAGTGTTTCCTGGCTCTGTTCTTTGTTGAAAGTATTATTTTCTGTTTATTTCATTAAGATTTCAGTATTTTCTCAGTGATTTAGTTTTCAGTCGCAAAGTTTAATTATGATTATCTGCTCTTTTGAAGGATAACTCTATATAGTTATCAGTTTAATCTGAAATCTACTTTGGTCAAGCATCATCTTGTTTTCCCTCTCCTGTAAGGATGTTTATAGAATCTAGCATTGTATAGGATCTAGATTTTTAAAATATTTATATAATAATTAGATGTATTTTACTTTAAAGTTCATAGGTATTTTTCAAAAGAGACAATGTTCTAACTAGGTAAGGGAAAAGATGGAACTGTAGAAAACTGTAAGTGCTGTTATATTTTAACTGCAGGCTGGGATACTTAAAAGTAATTTCACTTCTTCCAGTCCTTGTGGCAGTCATTAAGTTTATAGAAGGAGTTGAATGAGGCAAAGAGGTTTGTTTGGCAAACAGTGTTAGAATTGTACAAGGAATTAAAATTTGTCTTGGTCAGCTTCCAAAAGCTATATCCTAAAGGAAACCGTGTTGTTAGTATGTTACAGAACCTTTAACCTTTTGATCAGTCTAAACTTCCAATAAAAGTAGGAAAGCGTGCCCTCCTCCCGAACAGTTCCTTTGGGCTACTTTTCCAAACATTTTGATTCTGTTTAATTTTTACTTTAATACGTATTAACTTACATGACTATGCTTCTTATGACAATTAGGGGGGAAAAAAAAGAGTCATGGAATAATATAGGTAGAGAAGGGGAGGAGGAAATGACTCAACTTATGTCAAACACCAAAATTTTGAGAGGGGTGATCTCTTTTTAATGTTACACACTTAGTTTTTCTTGTTTTGTTCTCAGTTCATGCTACAAGAAGAACTATATCAGTTCTGTGTTAGTGGTCTAAGTGATCAAGCTAGAGTTTTGAATCAAACAACTGGGGATATTTAAAGAGAGGCCAGTGAAGATGTTGCTCAGTTGGATGCTATGGTATTGAAAGCACGTTAGATGATGTATGTAAGATCTCACTGCCAAGTTGCTATAAACATAAATTTCCTTGCAGCATTTTTTTTTCCGTTTTTGTGATTGGTTTTTATTGTATCTTTTTACTTCTGTGTTAAATGTCTTGTTTTGCCTGTCTCTAATGTATTTCTCCATATGTTTTGAGGTTACTGATTCTCAAAAATAATTGATAAATTGACTTAATCTCTTCTCCCTCAGCCTGTCGTGGCTGAGAGAGACCAAAAAACTGGTTTAATTAAATAAGCCTATGGAAAGGCTTAGTTAAAAGGTATTGAAAGCTAGAGATTTCTGATGATCTTGAATCTCGTAGAAGAATAAACAGAGCAATGGATAGTTAACTTACACAAGTTTAGAAAACATTTAATTTTATAGTGAGGGTATTTAATCACTGGAACAAATTGTATAGGAGTACGGTGGGCTCTTTAGAGCCTGAAATCTCTCATATTGGGGTTGGAGGTCATTACAAACAACAAACTATTGCTTTAGCAGGAGTTTATAGATTTAATTTGGAATCATATAATTGTGTTGTCTGTGTTATTCAGAAGATCAGCAGAGATGATTGTAAATAGCTTTAAGCCCTGTAAATCTAGAATTTGAACTCTTATGCATATAAGGAGAAGCAAAAATACAGTCATAGAAAGGAAACCAAAGGAAGAACACAGCAGACCTACAGCATTTATCAAGAATGGTATGTACAGAAGACCATTTTTTCTTTTATTAGACTTCTACTCAGAAGATACTGAATAGGAATGATACTCCATTAACTAAAAGGAGGAAGAGATTTGTGTTGAAAACAGGTGATTGAAGATCTTTTTAAGGCATATTTATGTCCTGCAATACTTAGGTAATTAGCCAAGGCACAGTGCAATACTAATAGTTATTCTGACACTAGGAATGAAGATGGTGTTTCTGTATAGTGCTTCAATGTTCCACAGGAATGTGCCAGCTGAGTTAGTGCTGAACTACAACACTGCATTGCATGGCCTTATTGTGCTCTTAGAGTCGCAACTCTCTTTCTCTGAGGAATATTTATTTCTGAGGAAAATGTTGAGGAAGAATAAGATATGTCAATTAAAATTTTTAATGCATTCTGATTTCTTCTAGAGTCACTCCATCAATATCTTGCTAGAGAATTCTTGCTTTTAGCCATAGCACAATTTATTTTCTTAATGCATTTTGTTTTTCTGCCTCATACATGAGGCTTTGCAAAAAGCCTGGGTTGCCGGTGACAGAGAAATTTACTGTAATGACGACAGATCAAGTGGAAAACAACAACAACAAAAAATAACCACCTAAAATGATGCTTATGTGATTTACTGTGACTCTGGGTCTCATATTTTAACTTTCATGCAGTTGGTAGATATATAGATGTCCAGTATAATTAAGCCATTCTTGTCTCATCTTTCTAGAGGGAAAAGATTTGGTCATGAATGTAGATTACCTCTACAGCATCTCTTTAACCCCTTTAGTGTATTATTCCCTAATTGGAAAGAAAGAAAAAAGAGAAAAGAAAAAAAGTAATCAGACTATTAATGGAAGGAAGATACTTGCTCCATCTCTCCTTTACAGACCAAGTATGTCTCCTTTTATTAGAGCAATCAAATGACGCAATGGTATTTTCCATTGTTTCTTTCAGGGATACAAAAACAACCAGCTGATTTGGGGAGACATGGAGCCTGGTCTGTCAGTCCAAAGTGCAACAAGAAATGTGAAGGACATGAGTGTGAAGTCAGAAAACATGGGTTGGTGCCAAGTAATGACATTGCACATTGCTTATCTTCGGCCTATCTTCTTTTACTGCATTGGGAAAGGATAAATGCTGCTGCCCTCCTTCCTTTTCCTGAACTGGAGGTCAGTGGCAGTAGAGACCCACCAGAGTCCTTGAGGAGGAAGCAGCTGTCAGCTGCAAGAAGCAGCATTATTTCCAAACAGCTTTGTCTTTTTGGAGGCAGCAAGAGTTGATGGTCAGCCAGGTCTTGCAGCTTCTCAGCCATATGTTCATAAGCATAAACCAAAATGGAGATAGAGGATAAAGCAGGATAGGGCAGTTTTCGCACCTCAAAATAATATCTTGACTCGTATTTAGATAAATAGATAAATGTAGCATTGCTTGCATTTATATTTAATTATAATGCGATTTCCTCAAATTAAGCTTTCAAAATGAAAACCTAAAAAAGTCCTTGAAGTCTCACAGTCACGTTTGTTACTCTTTACCTGAAACAATTTCCATCATACTTTTGAATTATTAGATAGAAAAACTCCATGTGCCAGCATATCAGTTGCATTTTTCTATATCTTTAGATCTGTGTTGTGTAAATTCTAGCTGAGTTAACAAGTAGTGTAGAACTGGGCCTGATGAAGTCCAGAGGAAAAAGACACATTATTTTTGAGTACTTTCTTCACAGTTACAAAGTCGTAGTTGAAACTTCAGACTGCCCAACTAAGAGGTGGGGGGATGTTGTACGCTGCTGATATCTTATGTTGGCTCCTCCAAAAGTGAGGAGTAAGTAAGAAATTTGATACACAAATTTATCTTCGTGTGGTAAGTCTAGTACTTGACCCTTCTGTACGACTTCTTTTAGAATGCTGATAGTAGGTTACACAATCCCTTTACAAACATATTAATGGACTAATATCCAATTAAATGTTCTATCCTTTTGCAGATTTGCAGATTGCTTGATTTTCTTGCACAGCAGTAGATCGTATCATACCAATTTATAGAGGAAATATTTCCTGTATCTTAATTTTATTTCCCATTATTCTTTGAATGTTATGTTTTCATGTCAGTTGAGTTAACTTCTTCACAAGACCTTAAATAATGAGCTGGCTACTGTTCTGAACATAGGGATGTATAGTGTCTATTAACTACTCAGAATCTTGGTGATTTTTCTGGAAATTAGGTTTTGTATGGTGTGTTTTTCCTGTTTCTTAATGTCCATGGAAAAGTGCTTGGCCTTTCAGTTGTATTTATTTTTGCATACTGATAAATTCACAAGGTCTGTTTTCCTTACTGTGTATTGTGATTTCACTGTTATTAATGCAGGATGTTATTAATACCACACCTTAAACAGTGCATTTTTACACAGCTACAGTAAGTTAGAGAAAAGTATTACAAGTCATCCCTGCTCCTTCTCACTCCTCCGCTTCCTACTTGTTCCTGGCTACTCACCGTGCGTTCTTCCCAGGGTGTGGTTTATTCTCTGCAAAGGTGCTGCTCCTTTTTGCACCTCAATCAAATGGTTAATTAATAAATCTATTTTAAAAGCAACAGTGGATTTAATGTGGATAGAGGCCACTCTCAATTCAACAGCAATTCAGTTCAAGCTCTATCTTGGGACTCTTCTTTAGAGCCGTATGAGATAGCTTTGCTTCGACAGCTGATGGGAACAGTAGGAACCATTCTTAAGGTTCTCCTCATCTGTGATGTTCTTAGTAAGTTTTGGTCCTGGAAATTGCTCATAGTTTGATATCAAAATATATTTTTTCTCAATTATTGTTAATTGTACTCATAGCTTAGTGACATCCAGTGCTTGCCTTTGCTGATGTTTTAGTACTTTCCCAACACAGTGGCAAGATTCATTTTTACTGATTGGTAAAACCCTTCAGATACAGTGAAGTGTTATGTTTATTTTCTGACTATGGACTTGGGAAGCTAATGCTTCGTGTTAGCAAACACTTTGTTTTTCTTGACCTCGAAGTCTAGACAATTTTTAAATTTGTAAAATATCTAAAAAAAAGTTCAAAAAAATGAAAACTACTTTTTGGTCCCTGTATGCAAGCAACTAATAGCTTTTTTTTTCTTTGTTGCTGTGAATTATCCTTCGAACACAATAGCAAGAATTCAAATGATGCATCAGTGAGATACTGTCAGAAATATTGTTTCTTTATAAGAAGCAAAATAGTAGAAAATATGGCACTATGCGGCAGTATAATTTTTTCTTTAGTGTTAAAAACAAACATATCTAACATATTTATCATAATTTAAAATCAAAATAGCTACATTTGGTATTAATCCTAGTATTCTAAGAGTAAGATACACAAACATTAATTTCTTATTTTCACATGTTCTTAATATGAAACTGTTCTTTCATTCCTACTTACTTTGATGAGCAAAGGAATACAACAATAGTTTGAATAACAGAACAATTAAGCACTGCATTTAGACATTTAAAATACTACCTCTGGTTAAACAAAAAGGAACCAAACCCAGGCATCTTAAAGGTATTTAGCAAACTCTGACTGTGATTTGACGCCTTTGCTCATTTGCTTAGTGCTGTAAAGCTTTGTGTGCTTGATAGAAATGTTTGAAAGCCATTCTGCAACTTTATCAAGTTTGTATGAGTTTGTATGAGTATCAAACTCATACAAACTCATAATATGAAATATCGTACTGTATCTCCAGTCTGTACACACAGTAGCTCTCCCTAACCAAAAGCTGTTTTGGTTTTGATTTTTCAGATTTAAGTAATATTGCGGATTATGAAACTATAGAAAATGACTTTATGCCTTTAAGAAAAAAATCTATAATAATGAATATTTTATAAGCAACTGTACTCCCTCTTCTGCTTCCTACAGTATGTACATAAACTTTATAATGAAAAAAACAAAGAGTTGGATTGAGTGGTAAGGATAGGACAGAAATAGGTACTGCTTTAGATTGATATTATAGCTGAAAGAAACTGTCATCAAAATACAGCTTAAAAATGGGCTGAAAGTTTACAGAATTCTTTTTCAGCTGAATTCTTTTCCTCTGATGTGCATGGTCTGCAACGAAATTTAACAAATGTAGGTTCTTTTGCTAGTTGGCGGTACTCATAAGAACTACTGAGATGAGCTGAAGACCATTTTGAAGCTGTTTGTGTTCTACTAGTGATACAGTTCTATGAATGATACATATTGCCACAGTTTGAAAACCTCTAAAACCTCTGAATGGGAGAAATTGCATAGTTTGATCTCAGAATATTTTTCCCCCCTCTTTTTTTTTTTTTTTTTTTTTGATCAATAACATCAAAAAAAAAAAAAAAGGGGGGGGGAAATATTCTGAATATTTTCATTTCTAAATAGGATTTGCTCTGCTAGTCTTAAATGATGAGCATAGAAAGAATGGGCGCTTTGGAACCAAACCATTTGGCCTTGGAGCTTTGTGAGGATTACTTAATGTGTGGATTGAGGACAAGAGACAATTACCAAGTAATAGACGTTACAGATGGAAAAAGACCTGTTAGGTCATCCAGTCTGTCTCCTTACAAATTCAAGATTATTCCCTACGGAACATTTTCCAACATTTTGTCCAGTTAAGTTTTAAATATCCCAAATGATGGAGATTCCACTACTTCCCTTGGGTTGCTTTTGTATTCCTTTTTGTGCTGTTTTTTTTTCTACTGCTTTGCCAAGTCGATTTTCATGATGCTCAGCTGCAGGTTTTCTTATTTGTTTTAATAGTCCTGCTTGCTCATTTTCCTTTTCTAAGTAGTTCTTTAATAATCCAAAGAATTAGTTATACAAATATTATAATGTGTAATTATTAGTATTGCTGTACTTGCTGTATTGCCTCATAATCCTGCTTAGTGAAATTGTGTATTTTTAATTTTCAAATGTTTTCCTTTATAATTCAGCATTGCCCGCTCTCTAATCATTTTCACTGTCCCTCTAAATATTCTTATTTTCATATCAGTACATATGAATTTTGATAGAAAACCTTCACCATTTCAAAGTGGACAAGATAAATAGTAGTAAAAACTTTGCGTATTCTGGGATGGATCACTGTGGTTAGGGTTTTCATGTTAATGCTAAGATGCCTGGCGACAATGTAAGGAAAGGGAAGAAGAATGAGTCACAGTTTAACTATTTGCAAAATGTCCCTATGTAAGCTGCCTTACCGAGTTCTTGATGTTACTTTACATAAGCTTCTTATAAATTTGTCTGTTTACTAAGGTTTTGTTTTCATTTTAACCAAGTTTTATTTTCCTGTGATTAAGGTTTCTGATACCAATCTCCTTGTTTTCGTATTCTTTCTTTACAAATGTCCATACTCTGCAGAAATCAATGGAATAATTTAGAAGGATCCAACCAATTCATATATCCATAGAGATTCTAAATGAATAATATGATAATATAATGTTGTTGATCTGACCCAATGCTAGTGATCTGTGTGAATTCTGTATTAGCCGCTTGACTATTTGAAATTTTCTCAAACACTGAAATGTCTTTTTAATCTGGTTTGAATGGCAGGCAGTATTTTTTTTTTTTTAATCCCCAGGTGATATGTACAGAACTTCGTCTCTCTCAGTTGACAAAATTAGACTCTCTAATTTGGGGGCAAGACAAATTCTTTTGAGGGCAGTTGAAAAGGAACAAGTTTTTCTTGAAGCTCAGAACTGAATTCATTTGGCCATGATGTAACATGAAGCATGGCTGCACATCCCAGTGTTTATTATTTTGGGCTCGCCTGACATTAGATTCAGTATGTTGCTCAACCAAAGGTCATCTCCCATGTTCAATAGGTAATAGTGTGATTTATGAACAACTCTACCAGTGAGCTTTGTATTATCCCATAGTGCTATATCAACCTTCTTTTATGCAAACTTCCCTAAAAACTTAGGCAAAAAAATCTTTCAGCATCCATGTCAGGCATACTTCCACATCCATTTCATTATATCATAATCTTTCATTATTCATTATTAAACATTATATCATAATATTTCATTATATCATTCATACATCCAGCTCATTAGTGAAGAAGTAAGTTGATAGTTTTAGTAGACAAACATGTAGGAAATGACCAGTAATGCTTCTGTGTTCTCTGAACTCCAGAATTGCACATTTGGAAGTTTTCATATATGTATAAATGGCAAGGATATTGGATAGCTGCTGCTCCCTGCCCTGAGAGAATAGCAATGAGGTGAACTGACAACAAATCTTAGTTCTACAACAGAGTGTGTTTCTAACCGTCTGTGTAGCCTTCTCTCAGCTCTTCGGCCATTCACTTGGAAACACAGTATATGCTGCTGTCTCCTTCCTGCAAAATAGACAATAAATCCAGCTGTTGTTATAATAGAAAAGGGGGAGAAGTTTATTGTTAAAAGGCAAATGTTAGTCACAGTAGCTGTTAGGCCCCCATTTCATATTCACATGGTCAGACTGTTCCATTCATGCACTTGATGATGCAGCTCACCATGTCCGCAAAGTAAAACTAAAACCATTTGGATTCTAACCAACACAACACAGTTGTTTCTGTTTGTTCATTTGTTTCTGTTTTTTTTTTTCACTACTCTAAATTGTATTTGTTTTTTTCTACTTCTCTAACTAAAGAAACTAATTTTTTACTGCCTATTCTAGAGTTCTTCAGAGCCTCTTTCCAGGATGGCTTATACATTTGCTACCATAATGTTCAGTGTGTCTAATGGTCACCAGCTTCAGTGACGCCTTCCTTATCTACTTCATCTTCAAAACCCAAGGTTCAGGTTTGCCCTGTGGAATGCATGACTTTTCATTGGTATGTCCAGTTTCATTCCTAAGTTTATAAACCTTTGGACCAAGCCTTCATGTTATATTCCTTTAGATTGCTGTTGCAAACATGACTCGATACCATGCTGTCTGATTTCAAACCAATCCACAGGAAGCCACTGGGTAGTGTCTGAGGCAGAACCACCTTCTGCCCTGATCAGTCATATGAGGCAGAAACTTTCCAATGCATCTGAAAACTGAGAAAGAAATGAGATTTCATTGAGGTGTCTTTTAAGTCTTTTTTTTTTTTTTTTTTAAATAAAAGACTTAGCATTCTGAAGTTGAAATTGCAGAGGTGTACCAGTAAAACCAATGAACTGTCTTTGCCAAAAACAGTTCCTGTGAACAAGCCTAAGGCGTTGTCTTTCTGTACAACAAGCTTTAAAAAGGATTTGTAAGATGCAGCAGTCATGGCTTTCAACCTTGCTCTGAACCATTGCTTTTCTGTTGCTTTTTTTTTTTTTTTCCCTTCAATTTTACCTTTTCCTGTTCTTTTTGTCTCCTTCTATCCACTGTGTTCTGAGTAAGCTGAAAGTGGCCAACTTCAAATGTGGGCAAATTGTCTTGCTGCAGAAACAGGCCCTTTGTCCCTTTTTAAACTTCTACACAGTAACACAGATAAGCCTGCTGGAAATCCAGGAGAAAAATCAGGATTCATCACGTGGCTGCGTGACAGTTGCTACCACCATAAGGACTTTCTGAAACACCTTCTGGAACAGGGGGACTGCATTTTTTTTTAAGACAGCACATCTTAAGTCATTTTAACCTGACATTGTGTGTATATTCAGTGTGTTAAAGTGTACAGACTTCACCCTTTTTTGATCTTGAGAAAAATATCCAACTAGCTACTACTTGCAGTTGGGGCCTCTGGACCCAAGAGCTCAGCCAGCTACTAGATTCACTTAGTTAAACATTCTGTTTTATTTTGCATTCCTCAGTGCAGCTCCTCTGTGCCCTGCCTTTTTAGACATAGGATAGATATGTGCTGAGTATAACCTGTGTGCAATTGCATGACAAGTAAAACAGAGTATTAGTATAATAATACACACTGCCTCTCAAATATGTGAGGTATGAGAAATACCGGCTATATGCACTTCATATCATCCGAAATGGCCAAGAAGAAAAAAGCCAGCGTCCGTCACTGCGCACCATCAGCAGCTCTCATGCTTTAGAATCATGATTGTCAGAGATTCCTGCATTTGTCAGAATTGGATTTTTTTTTTTTTGGTGAAGGGCATATCTCCATTTTCAACATCTAGTGCCTGAGTTCTGTGGCTTTTCCATGTTAGTTCAGCGCTGAGGAGAGAGAACTTCCATAAAATGGAAAATACCTGCGTGTGCTCCATCGCACTGCTTTACCTTTTCAGTCTGAGATAGTGACATTTGGTTGGTCCTTTCTACCCTCACTTGAGCCTTAATACCCTTTCTGCACCTTCATATCCTGTGTCTAGCAAAATCCTCCCCCTTGTATCTGAGGTGGAATCATCTTCATAAATAGACATTTCAAGACACTTCTAATGTTATTAGACACTTATGAGTTATTCTTTCCATTTGAAGGTTTATCTTTTTCACCTAACTCTTCCATTCTTTTTTCATCTGACTTCACCACTTTTCTTGTTTATAAAGATTTTCATTATAATTGTTCATAATAATTTCTTGTTCATGAATGATTTCTGTTTATATTGGTATTTTTTTCTGATGGTGGAGTTTGATAGGTCTAATCTTCAGTGAATGAATATGAAAATCAAACTTGAATCTTCACTGGCTATAGAGACTGCTAGAATTTTGTAATTAAGATGACTTAGGGTATGTAAACCTATGCTTCTAATTGCTGAAGTTGGTGGATGGAAATTTCTGTAAAGGCTAAAAAGTAGTTATTTTCGTATTGTCTGGCTAAAGAATCTGTGAGGTCTCTACAAGTTTCAGTTTCCGTGCTGGGTGCCAATGTGTTTTTGTGTGTTTGTATGGTTGGTTGTTTTTATTTATTTATTGTATTTGAAAATATTAAGTAAATAGTCATATTGAACAGTAATAGCCTGTGGTTTTTTTTGCCTGTGATGAAATGTAGTAGTTTTTTCTTTGTTAAAACTCCTACATATGGTTTGAAGGGGTTTCCTGAGTAAACTCAGCTACATTAAAGTGCACCACGACTTATGGGAACATATGGGAAAGGTGGTAGCCTTTCAAGAGAGACCTGTTGGAGTGACAGGTAGCACTACACTTTCTGTAAGGTTGAGAAATGATAGCAGTAATGTTCTCCTTTCTTTGGTGGTGTTGAAGTTCTTTCTTTTTTTTTCTTTTCTCAAGATTGGCAGCAAGGGATGTATCTTCTTAGCAACAGCAAACAATGAATTTGCTGAGTGAATTGATGGGGTTTATTAAATAAATTGTGGCCATGGATCATGTTTCAATGTTTCAATTTTACAGCTAATGCACAAATATAAGGCAAAAGATTATTGGCCAGGAGTGCTTGAAAATGACAAAAAGAACAGATAAAGGGGAGTATGCCACCTCTATCATGATGTTTCACCTGCAGAATTAATTTGCATCCAATGCATTCAGACAGTCTAATTCTACTGCCATTTTCTTTTGGTCCTCATCTTATGTGAGAGACAATTAGAAGGGTCCGTGGAGGAGTGAGGGAGAGGCTTAGATGCCACCACCAGTGTTGTTCATCTACCTTGCATCTGTTGCTGACGTTTGATATGCTGTCAAGAAAGATGTCAGCCAAAACTACCTGTGTGCTGAATGAATTACTTTCGATGAAGGCAGTCTGCACTTAGCTATTTCTTTGTTGTTTACTGCTCAGTTATGGGAAGGGATTAGATATTTACTGTGCACACACAGTACAGTTGAACTTTATAAATCAAATGTTATCAGGACACAGTGAATTTATTGTGCATTTGC
Source organism: Crypturellus undulatus (assembly GCA_013389825.1). Classification (NCBI taxonomy): domain Eukaryota; kingdom Metazoa; phylum Chordata; class Aves; order Tinamiformes; family Tinamidae; genus Crypturellus; species Crypturellus undulatus. The sequence continues at coordinate 382,081 of VWPW01011959.1, forward strand.
AGATTGACTGCTGAATGCATATTTGTGCAGAAACACAGGCAGTAGGGTTCAAGTCTGGGGGAAGGTGGGATGTTACTGAATTCAAACTTGCCACCAGCCTTAAATCTTGTTCTGGGAGAATCTTATTCTCAACATACTCAACTCCAATATTAAATAGAACATTCTTCTGCTCATGGCTTAGTACTTTGAGAGGCTATTCCTCTTCAGTCCTGCTGATTTATTCCATTGCAGGTGTTTGGCTCTCTCCTGAGGTCCCTCTGCAATTTAATGGGAATCCTGAGCTTGACCTCTTTGGGTCTAAAATTTGCAAAGGATGTCCAGCTTCTCAGCCCGATATGGAACACTACAGTTTGGCTTTGTTACGCTTGTGTACTGCTGTTATTAGCATGGTGTAAGAACGTATGTATCTTATTGACTGGAGCTGCCTCCAGTGCACTCCTCAATTAAAAGTAATTAAAAAAATCATGCAGCAGTGCTGTAATGAAGAACTACTCTCCATAGGTAAGCTTCCAACCCTATGTGTGCCTCACTGCCCACCTATGTTTTCCCTCATGTGTTACCAATGACCTACTTCCAGCTGGGCCATTCTGCCGGTGCAGGTGTGCTGCTGCTTGCCTAGCTGTGCAGTTGCTCGCTTAAATTGCCTAGTTCAAATGCTTAGTGCAATTGCTTATCCCCATGCTCTGAGCATGAGACTCATGGCTGTCACCCAAGGTGGGGTTAAGGAGATGGCTACTGCCTGTTTAACCCTCTTTCTCTGACTGTGTATTGACTTGCTATGGAAAGTATCTTCCATTAGCGTCCCAAAATACCTGGTGTTCTGGGCTTGATTTGTCTGAGATTTTGCACCTGGGTGCTGGATGATTGGGCTCACTCCTTCCTTTCTCTCTAGGCCAGTGCTGCTTCTGTAGGTTCTGCAACCTGACTGGGAGAGGCAACAGAAACTTTACCCAGTGAGTCTGAGTTGCCATTGGCTCCTGTTGGAACTTTCCAAAAGTCCATCCTGCCAATCTGCATCTGGAACATAAACATTAAAAAAAAAAAAAAATGCCGGATGTTGAGTTGTACGATAGAGATTTTTTTGTGTTCATAAATTCTGTGACAAATCTATTAATCTGTGTAATACTTTCTATTTTTTTTTCTAATATAAAAAAAAGAGATGATGTTGACCTGAATCATATAAAGATAAGTAAATCACGGTAGACTCAGCCCTTTACTTAACAGCAGAAAGCACAAACATTTCCAGAGGCTTACTTCCTTGCCAAAGACCGGAGGAAATGTAATTTAGGGGATAGTACAGTGAAGTCTGGGATAGTAGAGTGTGCTGTTAGCTTTAAATATGTAAAACATTTTGGATAAAAAAAAATATTTGAAAAAATATATGTGACCATTTAAGTAAATAAGGTTTTGCAATACCAACAGACCCAACAGACTCTTTTGGGATATCTGTCTGCAACCTTGATTTTGGAATTGTCTGGTTAATGGTCCTGTACATATTCCTTTTCATACTGTGATTTTTATGGAAGTATTATAAGAGTGTACATTATTAATTACTGTAATTGCTGTACATTTTGCTTTTGTGTACAAATCTGTGCTGTGCTATTGATACTGTAGCTTCAGTGCCGTATTACAGGTGAGGGTATATTTTTTGTTCCTTGTCAAAGTCAAGCAGAAAGAATCATTGATATGTGCCTGTACCAAATTCTCTCACATGCACGTATAAAATGAAATAAGCCAAAACCCAGCTAAGAGAAATGACAGATAATAAAGTCCTCCACAAGGTACAAACAAACCTTCCAGTCTTGGAAATGATAAATGGCAGGTAGACTGTCTCCTTTTGGTTATATTTTATCTATTGTTCTGGTGTGGACAATTACCATGTCAAAGGACTTCACCAAGTGCTTTAAAATGTCATTAATTTTCTTAAATGAAATGTATCACAGGAAATAGCTCTAGTGCTTAATTTCAGAAGCTTGGATAATGTACTAGGGACCTATCTTGGGACAAGCAGTCCTCTAACATTTTGTTTGCCCTTGAGATTTAGAAGGAATCATATCTATAGTCTTCATAATAAGTAGCAATTTAACCAAGTTCAAATTAGATGTGAACAAATGGATTAACAAGCACCTCATTAAAATTTTAATTTCCATTTCATTTATCACTTTTAATAGAATCAACTCTGTTTCAGAGTGGGGGAGGATTCATTTCCAAGTGTAACATTAATTTCATTTGTTGTTTTCAATAGCTTTCATTTTTTTTAATAAAATGTACTTTCTATAGTTTAGAAATATCAAACACACACATAAATCTAGCATGCGCCGAAAGAGTAATGAAAATTCAGATATATTAGAATTTTTTTTAAGTACAAAACTTTGCAGTACAGTTGTGCTTTGTATTTTCCTCTAAATTACTGGTGTGCTTAGTTGTAATTGTTTTAAAAAGATTAAGTGAAACATATTTTGAGGAGGTATTTAAATAATTTCACTAAAATTATCAAGGTAAGGTAAATATTTCAGAACTAATTTTTGACTTTTAAACTTTACATTAATATTCCAACTTCAGATATTTTAAAATACTTTGAAATCTTTGGATAGCATCTATCATAAGTGTGCAGAACTTCTCTAATTTATTGGAAAACTGCAATTTTTAAAATCTTCTTACATATTACTTCTTAAAAATGTGATTTTATTACCCTTATCACTTTCAAGGAAAAAAAAAGGTAGATTACAGGAATATCTTGTGGTGGTATGCCTGTCCTTCAAAGTTCCTTTTGTCAGCAGTACAGTGGTTCAGGATTCTACATTTTTAATTTTTTTTAAAATCTTTTCTTTTTTTCTTCCCCAGATTTACTTCATGCTCTTTTCTGTTTTGCATTGAAAAGTATGGTACCGATCATTGTTAGAAACAGGACAATTGCTTAGGGCAGTTTTTCTATGTTATATGAATGTCAATGCCAAATTTTTAAATCTCTCAAATTGAGAGATTATTAATCTCTTTTTTTTTTCTTGTATTTTTTTTTTCATGCGTGTGTGTGTGTGTGTGTGTGTAAAAATGGATGTAAAAAAACAGTTTATACTGTGGCAACAGGAAAAAGATTTTTTGCTTGAAAGAGAAAGAAAGGAAAAGGCATTTTTCAAAAGGGATTTGAAAAAAGTCTTTCGAGTAAAAAAAATATGAACAAGCAAACATGTCTAAATAAGAACCCAGAAGAAAAAAATAATCACTTAAGATGGAGAAACTTGTTATGCTTCTTGGATGTCAGTCCAGGTAAGGGTTAAACAGAATATTCAGTCTTTTGCTTTGTTATTGTTTGTCCTAAATAAATATATTAAAATGTAACTTCAAATTTTAGTGACTTTTAGAAAACTTGCCGTTTGACTGCATGAATTACAACTTTTATTCTAGATAGTTTGAATCTTTGTATATTAAGTAATTTAATCTGTAGTTCATATATGGGGTAGAGTCTTAAACTGAACTAGGCACAGGAGCATCAGTTAAGATCTTAACAAAAAAAAATCAAATTAAGAAAAGTTGGTTTAATAAAAAATAAGGCTGATGATTTTAAGGCTGAAGTTAAACATAGAAGAATTCATATGTCTCTGCTGTGAGGAAAGCTTGCATGCAAGGTAGATGGATTAAATATGTTGTCTTAGCTTTTCTCTCCATTACCTAACTGTAGGTTGTAACTCCGGTTATTATATTACTTTGCTTGAATTTTGACAGAAGAATTCTCTAATAAAGGACAGACTGGGATGCCTTAGGAGAAACAAGACACCTCAAGAGGATAGAGTCATATAATTGGTCTAGACTGTAATAATCTTTTAACTAGAATCTATGCTGATTTGTATAATAATCATTGGTAAGAGGATCAGTTTCTTTTGAAAATGCACCCAAGTTAAAAATGGTATTGACCCTTAGTCTTCATTTAGGATTCCAGTACTAGAAATGTTTAGTTTTGTTGTGATAAAACTAAATACTGAACATTCTCTTGTTAATGTAGATTAATTATAGTAATTGTTCTGAGGATGGAATATTGAAGTACAGGATAAGGTTAATAAAGATTATTTAGACCTTCTATTGATATATATGTGTAGATCTTCTATTGATATTTATATATATTTAATATATATATGTATAGTAATTTTCATTTCTCAGAATGCCTGTTTACTATGTTTTTCAACTGGTGGACTGAAGTATGACTGAAGACCAGGGCAGAATCATGCATAGCTGGAAAGGTACAAATATTTTTTTGCTCCTTTTCCAGAACTTACAGTTTGCTCCTGTAAAATGAAATTATTGTTTATTGAAAGGATGCTCTCTCCTTTCAAAAAAGCAGACTTAGTAAATAAGTATTTCTGTTCTCAGTATGGCAAAGGACTAATATACAGGAGTATGATGAAATATGTCATCAAAGGCAAAGCTCCAACATTGACAGATATTCTGCAACGTCGTGTGATTGAAAGACTCATAACACTTTTTGAATCTTTGTAGAATTGTAATCAAAATGTCTAAGGTATACAGCTGAATGCTTACAAAAGTCTAACTAGGCTCCTGGGACCTATGATGGCTCGAACATTTGTGATGGTATTTGATGGATTATACATAAGAGCATTTCAGGCATTGTTCAAGTCAGTAGACAATCCAAAACCATAATATAGAGTATTTTTAGTAAAAGTTCCAATGAAAAGATTTCTACCCATGTAAGTGACTAAATGGGAATAATATTTATATAGAAGCGGTCTGTTGATGCCTGTCATGACTTATCTCTTATAAGGTCTAGAAGCTCCCATGTAGATCAATTTCAAACTAAAGGATTAACACAAAATCACAGAATAGTTGATGTTAGAGGGCCTGCAAGAGGCCAGCCTCCTGCACAGAGCAGGGCCAGCTATGAATTGTGCTTTATCCAGTCTCGTTTTGAAAACTTCCAATGATGAAAGCCTTATAACCTCTCTGGACAGCCTCTTCAAATGCTTGATAGGCCTCATGGTGATTTTTTTTTCCGATATACCCAGTCAAAACTGCTCTCGTTTCAACTTCAGTGTCCATCCCCATCAAGGGACATGTGCTTCAGCCCTCTGACTAGCATATCCCCATGGCCTGTCCTGAGTTCACTGTTTATGAGGAACCCTCGTCTTTCCAGCAAAGCTACTCCACACCGTGAGTCTTCATCTTGTATCAGTGCAAGGGACTCTTCCTTCCCCGGTACAGGACTTGCAGTGTTCATAGTGAAATTGTAAAGTTCATGCTGATCAGTTTCTCCAACCTGTCCAGGCTGCCTCTGTTTATCAGCCCTGCCTCCATGTGTATTGACTTGCTCATCCAATTTGGGATTATCTGCAAACTAGCTAAGGGTGCCTTTCATCACTTCCTCTAAATCATTGATTTTAAATATTAAAATATTGAATTGAATATTGAAAAGAAGAGGACCCAATGTAGACCCTTGGGGTAGTCCTTGTTGTTGGCTTCCAAGTAGAGTTTGACTCTTTGAACCCTCTGAACCTGACTCTAACCATTTTTTTTAGCCATCTATCCACCAGTATATCCATACATATGTATCCCCACATATATCCATAATTTTATTATTACCATTGATGCTAATTCCAATTTCTTAGTCCTTGAAAAAAGAAATCCTTGCTAATCAGTTGAGAAATGTCTATATTACAGATACTTAAAAAAAATAAAAAAGGCAAGGAGAGTTCAATGAGTTAGATTTCTTGGTTTCTACAGCCTCTTTGACAGAGGTTAGGATCTTGCCATCTGAAATGTTTTTGTTTTGAATAGAAAATATTTTGAACAACAACAGTTTTTGAACAAATAAGCTTTTAGTTTTGAAAGTATTCACTAAGCATAATCTATCGGTCTGAGAAAATAAAATTGTAAATAGATACAATTTAATTGAATGAATAGGAATTCTAGGAATACTAATTTTTAAAGGAGTGTAGGTTTTCTGTTGTTAGCCTTATGAAAAATATTATGGTCTGTTCTGTCAGTATTGTTCTTGTAAAATTATAATAATAAATAAAAATTTGATTCTCTTCCTTTTTAAATCTGAATGTTTATATAAATTATATACCAGTCTTCTACTTATTATTAATTTTTAGTTGTATTTAGTCTTGCTGTTTTTTACACCAATGTGAAAAAGAATAATGAATGATACAGTCATCTGCAATTTTTCTTCAAGTATCAAAAATTAAATTTTCATCTCATATAGTAAAACTTGCTTTAAATGCTAGAAACTTTTTGAAGGTTTAATAAGCTAGACTTTGGAGATGGGAACAAGGACACATACTAAATTCTGCCTTGAAAACTTTTTTTTTTAAAATTTATATTTTTTATAAGTCACTTAAAATCGTTGTTTATATGTAATTAATGAGCATATCTTTAATTTCTGAAGTCCATTTTACTCTTTGACCCCATCTCCAAAACAAAGTCCCAGAATGCTTTCAAAGTCTTATTAAAGCAACTGTTATAGAGAAAGCCTATCTCTGGCTTCTGAAGCAGCATCCTTATGAGAGAATGTGATTGTTTTACTGTTTTGATTCTAGTATGGAGAAAAGGGAAGAGATAAAGTGAGAAATTCCTTGCCCAAACTGAAGCTTTTCTCTAGGCCAAGCATAGGCTTCGGGACAGAAGAAACATTTTTTGTACTGCCTTACTTAACTGTGCCGTAACTTACAATTTTGTGATTATTTGAATTCCAGTAAAGACAGTTTGACCTGTAAAAGATTTTTTTTTAATTGTTTGCTATTGCAAATATTTAAATTCATTAGAACTAGTGTATGAATAATACAAAATTTCAATTCCACATTATAGTACTGTTAGTATTTTGCTCTTTTGCTTTTATTTCTTCTAAAAAGCGATTTTCTAATGTCTAGTTGAGAAGCCTGTAAGTTAATCAATAGATTTTTATTTCTTGTCCACAGGATGCTGAAAGATCAGAGGAATCAAAAAACATTGCTTTTGGCCATCCATTATGAGTCATAGACGTACTCCTTTTTGTAAAAAAGCAAGTATTGTATTATCTAAAAGTTATTTCTTAAAAGCTGGGATGCTTACTTTCTTTGCCTCATAATCAGTGGAGTAACTTCTCCCAAGATTTTGAAACTTCTAAGCAATTTGCTGAAGCAGCAGGTGATCTGAATCACCTTAACCTTCCATTTTGCCAACTGTTTAAAGAAAAGCTGTTTTTGTTAAGACAGGCAATGTCAAGGTAACATGTTAGAAAATGTGATTTTTTTAAAGCAAAAATGTTAAAATTGAAAGTCTTTGTAATATCAGTCAGTGAACATTTGCAATTTCAGTCTCTTAAGGGAAATGCACTTCACCAGTAAGTTATTTCCTGTACCTGAAATAAAAATATTATTAAAGCAAGGTAATGAGGATTTAGTAAAAGTTTGTATGGAACTCTGTTGCTCTGATGTTTATGGTTATTTATTATCAGATTTAATATTCATACAGTATGTACTTTGAGGTAATATTTGGTACTAACTGTGGCCTAGAGAGAACATTCTGCTGAAGTGCAATCTAGTGCTTTTATCTTGGGATACGTGGCTTGTATCCCAATTACCCTTGCCCCTAACACCAGCGTCAAATGTACTAACGGAAGTACATTGACCCTTATACTCCGGCCTTCTGAGTACTGCTGGTTTACACTTTAACTGTCCAGGGGCCATGTAACAGTTAAAGCAAAAAACAGTTAAAGCTCTGCAGTAGATTTTCCTAAGAATCAACAGAAGGGGCTAGAGTGCTATAGATCAGTGGATTGTATGTAGATCTACATACAATACCTGCCACAGTATCTTTGCCAAAAACTAAAAGTCTCTGGGTAGTATTTAGTAGCCCTTAGTAGCCTTTTGTTCTTTCTTTCCTTCCTTTCAGTCATCTTTTTCTAGCGATAAGACCTGTTAAGAAACTATAATAATAATAATAATNCTACATACAATACCTGCCACAGTATCTTTGCCAAAAACTAAAAGTCTCTGGGTAGTATTTAGTAGCCCTTAGTAGCCTGGTTCAGACCTATTGTTCTTTCTTTCCTTCCTTTCAGTCATCTTTTTCTAGCGATAAGACCTGTTAAGAAACTATAATAATAATAATAAAAACTCTAAGCACTCTCTTCTTTTGTTCACACTAGGATTTTTCGTATTACAGTCTGAGAGTAAGATTTCTGCTTTCTAATGGAATGGCTGACAAATACGTAACCTCATATAATTTTGAGGTTTGTCCTGTTTTAAGCAGAGGGCAGGACGAGATGACCTCAAAATGTTCCTCCCAACCTAAATTATGAGTCCAAATAAACTGAAAATTGTTGGCTCTGGTTCTGTCAGTTACACTTATTGTTCTGCTTGAGTAAAGCAGAGTTCTAATGTTTTTCATGTTTAGGTGGACACCATGGTTTCTTAATAATGTCATTTTATGTGTAATACTCTTGCAGTTTACCAAATGGAGATAACTTTAAATCAGGAAACTTATCTAAACTCACATTATTTCCAAATTATCCATGTATCCATATTCCCTTAAGTTTCATAAACCAGATGTCCAGAAATTCTTGCTGCTTGAACTATAACAATATTAGCAGAATTCTTAGAGATAAAATCACCAACATTGATATATGAAGTGAGAGTTGAAAGCATTGCATGCTTTCTGAAGTTGGGAATCAAGTTAGATGACTGGTCTGGGAAAAATCTTGAAATCTTAATAAGTATCATCCTAACAACTTTATGTGTTAACGGTATATGGCTTGTATATTTAAAACGGCATTTAAAGTTGTTTTAAAAGGTCACTTGCTTTTGCTCTGTAAGCTTTAGAGTATTCATGTTGTTCCAATGGATCACACCAAAAATCTGACCAGGTAGTTTCTTGTCTCAAATAGTGGCTAGTAGTGAAAGGCTAGAAACACTGTAGTGCAAAAAGCATAAAGCGTAAATATTGCCTTTTGGGGCAATATTTTCCAAGTCCTATCTCTTTTTTTTTCTTAGCTATAGTTAGTATTGCTATGTTTTGTTAGTTTTTAAAGCCATCTTCGTTGGCATTTTTGCCATGCTTTTATCATTGTGGCACTTGAAATTGTGTATCTTTGTTTTGAATTTGTCATTTTGATGTATCCCTTTGAAGCCTTCTAATTCTTCTCTTATAGGAATAAGGAAAATATGATCTCTGTATTCATACTACTTTTGATTTTATAGATCCTTGTCATATCTCACCTAGGTTGTCCATTTCAGGTGGAAGAGTCCTAGTTCAGTTAATCTCTGCCTACCTAGAAGCTATTCTGCACTTGGTTATCCTGCCTTTGCATACCACAAGCTTAAAGTTCTTTTAAGATGGAAAGAGTGGACCCAGAAAGTATAGACATGGATGTCTGAGTGCTATAACGTAATTAAGACCTGCAGTGTTGATTCTCTTTAATTCAGAGTTCCAATTCAAAAGAAAAAAAAATAAATAAAACAGTTCTTGCAAAGGAGAGAGAATATCCAGAAGTCCACCAATTCTTTTCTTTATAATAGTATAATAGTTCCTGCTAATATGTCCAGTATGACGTCTGGTTTACAAGCCTGTAGTTGTACACATTCCCCTTGAACATTTTATAACTGTAGTAATTGCTTTTGATATTTTGCATTCTTCATATACCAAAGGAATTTTATGTTAGAAATAGGAATATCTATCAGAATAATTGGCTAGTGATTCATTAGTGTCCATTCTGCCTATTTGTGCTATAGCCTCTTTCACAGCTCAATTTCAAAATATTTCCTGTTGCATCCCATTTGGCCCCAAAATGCTCCCCACACGGTAATCTCTTCTACTCCTTCTGCAGTGAATACCAATGCAGAGGACTCAGTTCCTCTGCAATGACTCTGAGTGCTGATACATCAAGTGTCAGTTGGTTTTACAGACTCCCTGATTTTTTTGGTTGTCCTGATGTTTAAGGAAAAAAATAAACTTTAGATTTGATTCCTTTAACTAGTTAAGATCCCTCTCTTATTATTATTATTTTTTTTTACTTCACTAATTGTATGTTTACATTTTTACATTTAATCTGACAGATTTTGTTTTTGTTATCTTTACTTAAATACAATTTTAGCTTTTTCTTTTCAAATTGCATCCTTTGCTTTGCTGTTTAGTCAGTCTGACCTGCACAATTGTGTCCGTAGTTCAGAGACAGTAACTGCCCTTGCTATGGTTATGGTTATGGTATCTGTTTTTTTAATGGTTCTTTTCTCAAAATAATTCCTGTAAATCCTATCTAGCATAATAGTATGTATTTTAGTTCTGCATATATAACTACAACTACATTGTTTTCATGTGAGGATCTCAACCTGCACTTAAATTCAATGTCGCTTCTATTTTTACTTGATGCCATCTGAAAATCTGTAAAGAAGAGGTGGCTACCACACAAATATATCTAGAAAAATAGGGATAGAGAAAGCAGAAAAATAGGGCAGTTCAAAGTAAATAAATAGAGGGGAAGATCAAGTGAGTAGAAGTGAGAACAATTTTTTAAAAGTGAGAAGACAATCCACAAGCCACATAGTGAAACAATGAAAAAGAAATGAGAAATAAGAAATTATGCATTAAGATTAGTGACAGAGTTACTTAAATAATGAATGTAGGTATAGATCAAGGAAGTTTTATTTGTTTGTCTATTTGTTTATTTGTTCTATTACCTTTACAGAATTATAGAATAGTTGAGATTGGAAGGAACCACTAGTAGTAGAGATCTGGAGACCTATCCCACAGGGTCACCTGGAGCAAGCCATATCCAGATGGCTTTTAAATATCTCTGTGCAAAGGTGCTTCTGCATGGAGACTCAGCTTCTCTGTGCAACCTCTTCCAGGGTCATCCTCAGAGAAAAGTTTATCCTCACATATCCTATGTTTAGAGATAGCATTCAGACTGAGCTGCGCTACCACCTTTCCAGAGATCAACGGGAGGCTGACTAGCCTGTAGGTCCCTGGATCCTCCTCTTTGCCCTTTTTGAAGACTGAAGTGACACTTGTTTTCTTGCCATGCTGGACAGGGCACCTATCTTGATCACCTGACTTTTTAAAGATAATTGAGTGTGGTCTAGTGATGACATCCACCAGCTTTCTCAGCACTCATGAGTACATCCCATCAAAGCTCACCGCCTTGTGGGTGTCAAGTGTGCTTAAATGAGCTCTAACCCAACCCTCCTCCACCAAGGGAAAATTGTGCTCCTGAATTTCTCCACCTGAAAGGCCAGCTGATTTGCTACAGGCCAAAGCCTGAGAGCAACTGAGTGGTTTAGGCAAGGCGGATGGCTGTCACACTGCAGCATGAGTGCGTTCTTGAGGGCTGGCCAGTTTACCCATTTTGCTTTAGTCTTGCAGCTCTGTGGCTGCACAAGGTATTTTGCATTGCTTTGCATTGCACCTTCCAAATTGTTCTTTCCTGGCAGCAGAGGGGCTATTTAATCTGGAAAAAGAAGCCCTATTTGTCCTCTGTCATTGCCACACAGATGTGAGACAGCTTCTGGTTGACCTTGAATTATAAAGCTAGGTGCAAGTTTGACTCTTCTCCAAGCTAAAATCTCTTCCCCACCCCTCAAATTCCTTCTGTATCTCTATGCTTGCTTAGTGTCACCATAGATTTCTCTTCTGTCCTGGGGTATATGGTCAGTTATCTGTCCAGATCAGATGCAAGGGCCAAGTACTCAAAATTCCTGACAGTTCTTTCAAGAAATAAAACACATCCTGGGTCCTGAATGTGCATCTTTCTCAAGGCATGACTGATGTGGGTATATCATGGACTCTAATGGGATCATTACGCTAGAGATCTGGAGAGTAAAAGCAATGCACCTGTGGAAAAAAAAAAGAAGTAAATGTGCCACAAAAGGAAGGAAGGAGAATGACTGGCATTCACTGAGGAGTAATCATAGAATCAATCAATCATAGATTCATAGAATCAATCATACAATCAGAGAATCATTCAGGTTGGAAGGGACATAAGGGACCTTTAGATCATCTAGTCCAACCCTGCTGCGCACTCAGGGTCACGTAGAGCACGTGGCACAGGACTGTGTCCAGGTGAGTGTTGAAGATCTCCAGAGAAGGAGATTCCACAACCTCCCTTGGCAGCCTGTTCCACGGCTCTGTCACCCTCACCATCAAGAAATTTTTCCGTAAGTTCCTGTGGAACTTTTGGTGCCAATGTCTGTGGCCATTTCCTCTTGTCCTATCAGTGACCACCACTGAAAAGAGGCTAGCCCCATCCTCCTTAGTCCCTCCCTTAGTCCCTCACTGACCACGTTCCCTCTCAGCCTTCTCTTCTTCAGGCTGAACAGGCCCAGCTTTCATAGGGCAAATGTTCCAAGCCCCCGATCATCCTCACAGCATCCTCTTGGACAAGCTCAAGGCAAGGTGTTTTTTTTCATCTCACTCACATTTTTTCAAAACCTGCTTGTTTAATGTCCCATCATCTCCCTACCTGGACAGGTGCCATAGCTGCAAGGGGTTGGGACTGGAAGAGGCAAATACAGGTAGGTGTCAGTAAATTCTGATTTCACTGTGTCCTTAGAATTTAAACATCCACTCATTGGACTATATTTGCCGTAATAGCAACTACACTTAGAAATCTTTAAATAGCTCCGTAGGAATGAAAACTGCTTACAAAATCACACCAAATGAAATAATCCCTCTATGCATTTCACAAATATTGAACTGCATCATATGCATACCTTCATGTGTTATGTAGGTCTCTAATCATATAATTACTGAATGTATTCAGATGTAGAAACGTGCCTATTAAAAGCATTCCAAAGTAACCATGGTAAACTACAAAACAATTCTCAGGAGAAAAATAAGACTTTTGGCAGATTGAGGGTTTATTCTTTACATTCTTGATTATTGTCTACCATGTAGATAGGATTCTGCTATAACAAAAAGGATAATTGCTATGATTTTGATTGACATCTTGGATGCTCCTGTGAAACACAAAATGTATAATGATGGTGATAGAGACCTCAGAAAAATTCTAATAGAACTGAGGTTAGAATTAAGTACTGAATCTTCAAGGATAATAGACTATTTAAACACTTAAAGCTCAAGTTGTGATTTGATTTTAAAAGTTTGAATTCTGCAGTTTCTACTGTAAGGTAAAAATGTTCTGATAGATGTATCCTTCTTCTCTTTATACTGCTAAATGCATTCTGACAGGGCTGACTTTTTTCGCTAGCTCAGTTTCATCTGTGAAATATCCCAGACCACATGGAAAGTAGTTCTGAAATTTTCCCCAATAGAGAAATACTCCTGGATCCATTTTGGTACACCTGGAAACCTCATTTCCTTCTTGTAAGATTCCATAATATTTTCTGAGCGATTCCATAGACATTGTCTGGTTTGCTTGAACCTTGATTTAACAGCATAGAGTTTCGGGACTCTGTAGTGAACAATTGCATTACAGACAGCTTGAATTGAATTTGCAGCTATGAATCAAGTCTTACAAAAAATAAAAGGAGCTTTATAAAGGAGAATCTTAAAAAGTACTTGAAAAGACAGCATTAAATAGAAGGAATATCACGAAATAAAATTGGTATGCTTATGCAAATGAGTTAGCTATGACTTCATGATTTGTAATGGTATTCAGTTTGGCAGTGTTTACACTTGTTAATGACTTCCTTTATGAGTGATAATTGATCTGGCTCATTATCATATTAAATCCTTGATCATATGTCATTAGTTGGGAATGTAATAAATGGTCTATTTGATTTTTAGTGTAATGAACTAATTAGACTAATTAAAATCAATATGTGTGCCAATATTAGACTTTGAATTCAAGTGCTGCTGCTGTCTGCTGGCTAAAAATCAGCAACTCAGTAAAAAAGTGGCCTAATGCTGATTTATGAGCACTTGATGAACGTGAGGTAGAATAAATTGCTTGTAGTGATAGAGACAGCATTAGTGAAGTGCAAGATACTAAGTGCATTGTAAGGTCAGCAATAAAGGCATACTTACATGTGTAGTTATGTGGCACCTTTAAACCTTCCTAGTAGATGAGCTTATCCTTCAGGAATTATTTCATTTAACTATTGTACTGTGTAATAATCTATATTATATATAGATACAATGTGCTATGTTTGTATCTGTATGTATGCACAATATGTTAGTATCTGGATGCATGCATATGTATTTATATATATATATAAAAACACATTTGTAAATTTTACATTTTGCACTGCACTTATATTTCTGGAGTAGACAACAAATAGTAGACAGCCTTCCAATTTAGTAATCTACTGTTACTACAATGTTTTATTCGTGCACAGTATCATTTTTATCTTTATGAGGTTTGTATGTCTAAAACCTGGGAGAAACAGAAACTTCTACTTTAGCTCTTCTCCTTTTGGAGAAGAGACTGGCTATTGGGAAGGGAAAGGGAAAATTATTGTAAAAATCAGAATTTTGTTAGTACAAGCAGTAAAAGATTAATGGAAATCCTTTTTGCTCCAAGAAAAGATGCAAAGTGCTGGGAAGAAATATGCCACATCGAGAATGTGGTATACTCTGAGAGTACTTCTCAGAGGAAAGCTTTTGAACATTAAAATTTAAGTATAAATTAATATATTTTTGGAATGTCCGTATCTTTAAGAGATCATCCTAGATATTTCATAGTTGTTTTCTCATATTTTCAAAGTGAAGTAAAATATATCTATTAACGGTGCGTGTTAGACAGATATATGCTTTATTTTGCTAGTTTTTCACTATTGATCTTTTAGTAATTGTATGTTTATCTTGTCACTAAAAAGCTGAAAGGCTATTTGATTCCTATTTTATTTATTGGTTTTGATTTGTTTTAGGTGGGACACAGACATTCAGAATTAGGGAGATTCCCATCCTTTTCTCCCACCTTTCCCTCCACACACTTGCTTGCGCAGGATGGTACTGAAGAGAATACAGAATGACAGAGGAGAATGTGGTACATTGATTCCTGTGCCTTCAGGCTGTCATTACTGAGTTGTCATTACTCCAACGCGTAAAGCAGAATAAATGATATATACGTAATTTTTAACTAAATAATGCTAATGCTTAGTGCGATAATAATAATAGTAGTAATAATGACAGTAAATAAGAGGAAATAGAATCTTATGGATCCGAGGCCTAGACTTAATCTCTGGCTTTCAAGCAAGTGTGGCTTCCACTTAATTCGTTGAAAATGTGGGTGTTCAGACACTCTAAATTTCAAGCTTTGTACGAATAATCCCTTAATCATCTGACCTAATTTTGATGATGAATATTTTAAAATAGTGGTGACTTATTTATAAGGATTTCAGAAATGCATGATTTGGAATAGGTGTCAACTCTAATTTAAACAAGTACTTGAAGAAAATCTACAGAATTCATGTAGACTTAAATTAATGGTAACTATTAGATTTTTTTTTTCTTTCCTACAGTTTATAGACAGAAGTTTTCATATTTAGAATATGTACTGTGCAGTGTGAATTATCTCTGTTAAATGGCTCACCTTTTTAATGGTTGCTGCTAGACACAAAGTTTTGGCACAATTCTTTAAGTGTTTAGGAAAGATAATTACTAATTGCCAGATACAGTAAAAACAGTAATTATTAATAGGAATTGCTTGACTAAACATCATTGCCCACGTTGTATAAAATTCAAATGCTCAGATGAAATCTGAAAAGCTTGAAAATTGCATGTGGCAATCTATGTATGACAGTCTGTAGGTATCGATCAGTAACTTCTTTAGAGTTGGAACTATGTATACTCTCTCAGATACAGTGAATATACATTGCAAAACCGACTCTACTTTGGGGAGTATATGCAGCTTGAATCCCAGAGTAAGAACTTTGTTTTGTGCCTGAAGCAGTATACCCTGAGAACATAAATGAGATCCTTTATGTCTGTGATGCATTCAGTATGCATATTATCAACCCTCTGATCCAAAGCACATAACCAGTGTCCTTGATTCATATAAGTGTATTGAATGCCCTGAGGAACAGTGTAGGTTTGAAACATCTGACAGTTGTTTGTGAAGTGGCATGAGTTCAAGTACCTTTGTTAGCAACAAAGTGGGGAAAACCTTTTTCTTGGGTTTTCAAATCAATTTTTGTCCTTCATTTACCAAAGTTGAGAAAGAAACTTGTTTAAAATAGAATGTTTCTCCATTAGTTTGATAAAAACTCCACCCTACCTTTCTTTTTGTATGATAGACAATAAGACTTCTTTAGTTCAATTTTGGTCTGATAGAAAACAGCAGAAATTTAACCCTTTACTTTGTTTTGTTAGACTGTCAGCCAAGATGTAGGTAGGCGACAGAAGCATTACTAGCAGTATTGCAAATTTGCATATCTAATTCTGAACTATGGCTTTTTTTAAAGTACTTCTGTAGATAAGAGATTACTATCTTTGATATTATTTTCTTTGATATTACTTTTTGTTATGATAAAAAGAAATGTTCCCAAGAACTCTTTTTTAATCTTTTTTTTTTCTTTTAACAGTGTTTCTACTCATCTGTGAAATAATAGTTCACTGACCTGAATCTTGAACTAATGTTAGGATATTTATCTAATTATTATAATTTCATCATTTCTTTTTTTCTTTCATATATACGACATATATATGCCCTTACGTAATGCCTGCCTTGTTGGAGAGAGAAGGAATTTACCTGGTCAAAATAAAAAGGATGAGAACATGGGTAAGAGGTGTATCAGAATGAGTCCGTACTGCTCCCTCTTTGACTGGGGAAGTTAGCTATATGATTAATATTTAAGGAGAAAAAGCAGGAGAGCCTATCGAGTTCTGACTCACCCAGGACTAATTTATCGGGCTCCTGAAGTCATGCAAATTAACAGTGGCTAAACTAGTAGAAGAAAGGTAAAGAAAGCAAGATGTTTGAAGAAGATGTTTCTTTCTTTGCGGTTGGGGATTAAGTTTTTCGGTCAAATTTTCTGCCTTCATAAAACCAGGGAAACTAAAGCCACAAGATTCAAGTACTATCACATTTTATATCAACTCAGGAATTGTGTTGACTGTGACGTGAGTGAGTTATCAAGTGAGTTCCGATGCTTCCAAATATTAACCTGAACCAGATCAAAGAGTTATTTTGTCAGTCACAGGAACCATTTTTAAGGGCCTGCCTACAACAAGAGGGAGGGATTACACTTCACTTGTATGAGAGAAACAGTAATATGCTTTATTGATAAGGACAATGGTTTTAACAAGTTTTGATGGCAAGATCACTATATTAACTTACTGTGGATCTGCTGTTGATAAGGGGTTTGCTATACCTAAGAAGTATCCTTGAGAGGCATCCCTACTCAAGGGAGGATCCTAGTGCTCTTGAACAGTCCCCATATNAGGAACCATCTTTAAGGGCCTGCCTATAACAAGATACATGCTGATGGACCTTGAATTTTAGGAAGGATTTTTTCATCCAGTAACTACGTCTTTGTCCAACCTGCATTGTAAATTGACAAGGGATTTTCTGTTTTCCTAGCCACAGGATATAGAGCATCATATTTGGGGATCTTTTTTATTAAAAATAAAGCAGCAGTCTGACACATAAGCTGACATCATACCTCTGTCATGCGTGTGTATATGAAGTAAGTTTGATCTACCATTATGCTACATTTCTACTGTCCTGAAATTCCTCAGGTTGACAGTTTTTTGGTAGTAATCTTCTAATCTGGAGCTTGGAACTAGATGTTTCCTGAACTTTAATTCAGTTCTAAGAAATCAGCAACTTTCTTAAAGAGTACCAAAAGTTGTTGGCAGGTGTTGAAGAAATGAAGACCCTGCAAATGAAGAGAGACACAGTTTTTACGTCCAACAGCAGCTGGTGCTTCACCAAGGAAGAAACCTAGCTCCGTTGCTCTGCATTCACAGTGTTCAGTGTTGGTGCCCTCCGGAATGGACCATCTGCGGTGAACATTATTAAGGGCAAACCATAGTTCATCCCCACACCGCTCAGGCATCGTATACAGACCTTTCCTCCCTGTTGCCTGCCTGCTGTAGAATGAATTGTGTGTGGGCGGGATTAGTGATTCACTTCACTTGTATGAGAGAAACAGTAATATGCTTTATTGATAAGGACAATGGTTTTAACAAGTTTTGATGGCAAGATCACTATATTAACTTACTGTGGATCTGCTGCTGATAAGGGGCTAAGGAGTATCCTTGAGAGGCATCCCTACTCAAGGGAGGATCCTAGTGCTCTTGAACAGTCCCCATATTATAGGATAAGATGATGGACTTATAGTCACTTGTGCATGTCAGTTGAGTTTTGGCTTGTGCAAAACCAGCAGCCCTTGTTTGCTGTGCCGTTTGTTACCTGTNGATCTGCTGTTGATAAGGGGTTTGCTATACCTAAGAAGTATCCTTGAGAGGCATCCCTACTCAAGGGAGGATCCTAGTGCTCTTGAACAGTCCCCATATTATAGGATAAGATGATGGACTTATAGTCACTTGTGCATGTCAGTTGAGTTTTGGCTTGTGCAAAACCAGCAGCCCTTGTTTGCTGTGCCGTTTGTTACCTGTCCCCTTGAGTCTATCGGAATGTCCCCCAGCAGGACATTCAAGACTGTTATTCCTGTTTATTGTCTGCGTGGGAAGAGACCAGGGAGGCAGCCAGCACCATCAGGTAGTGCCACCGGTGGTTAACACCTGGATAGGGCTACCTGTGAAAGAGCAGCTCAGGCTGGGAAGGAGCCTGAGGGAGGACACCTGTCACACTGCTCCCTAATTATTATTTGAATAATCGTGTAAACACAACTGCAGACATCTTAAAAGGAGGTGCAGGTTGCTGCACACCTGTTGAGACTCTCTAAAAGTTTGCTCTTTGCATTAAAATACTATAATATACTCTCCTGCTGAATAGTTCTATAGCAAAAAATATCTTTTTAGAGCACATGAAATCTACGTGAAACTTCTGCAGTGAATGACTAGCAATCTGATGAAATATATATAACATTTATTTCTTCCTGAGATAATGCCCTTCTAAAGTTTGTATGCTAAGTATTTATATGTATAAATACTAAGTATTTATATTTTATCTAAAAGAGAGTGGATCTAATATTAAAGCATATCTTATTGATGAGCAATTTATTTACATATTTATGTATAGCAAAAAAAGTACTTTAAATTGTTATTTATTTCTAAGTAGCAGATTTGTATTTTGATCATCAAATATTTATGAAAGAATCTCTTAAAGACAGTAAAATACTTGTTTTATCTTTATGCACCTATAAAGAACAGAAGAGAGATCATTTCTCACAGTGTAGAAATGTATCTGTCCTCTCACTATATTTTTCAAATTTTTCAAAAATTGAAAGCCAAAATGAATTTTCGAACATGAAAGAGGGATTTAAGTAACTAAAGTATAATTACAAGAATTAGAATTTGCATGAGATTCATGCCCTTTCAAACATATTTCTGGTGTATGATGTTCTAGCTTTCCCAAAAGATGAAGCATATACTCCATTAAAGTGGTAATTTGAAGCATTGGACCAGTCACTGAATGAATCTGGATACATTCTGATTTTTGAAACTTAATTGTTTTAAAATAATGCTACAAAGAAATCAAAGAAATGGAAATATATGGGAAAAATAGTGTGTAAAAATTGCTTATGCTATGTGGATTCAGAAAAGATCAGTTCAAATCTTATAATTTTCTTCTACAAAATATCTCATACTACAACATATCAATATCCAAAGCAATATTTTCTAATATGATGTGTCATCATATAATATTTTTTTAAATGTACCCTGAATTGAAAAAAAAGTAGATTCTGAAGAAAACATTCAGGAATGTTTTTAATTTTCTTCAACAGAAGCTTTCATACTTCAGAGTATGTAATGCTTTCCAATGTGATGCCTTAACATATAACATTACTTCAAACACACACTGAATTGAAAAAAAATCTAGATTCCAAAGAAAACATTAAGAAATGTTTTTCACTTTCTTCTTTCTTTACACTTGTACAGAATTGTCTAGTAAAGCAGTTTTACATTTATTGACTTTTGGCATCATTTTTAATTTGCAGCTTGCTGCTTGATGGCCTCCCTCGATTGATACAGTATGACAACAGGTAATAGATACAATAACAGTAAAACAGTCATCATTACTGCTGGGACTAGAAACCCCCATCATTGCTTTTTTAGCTTTCCTCAGCTGGAAAGTTTTGACATCTGCTGGTTTGGGACATAGCTGAACAGCTGTCAGCAGTAGGGTAGCTGCTTTCAGCAGCAGTTGGCGGGATGGCAGGGTGCCAGCTTGTACCATCTGTGCGCCTGACATTTCATTCTAATTAACAGTAGGGTTAATTGTTCTGGCAGGCTCAAATGTAGTGTCTAACATTACCCAAGGGAAGCATGTACAAGTGCAGAAGTGGCAGGGAGCTGGGGACAACGTTGCTAACAAACCTATTGAGGGAGAATGGTTAACAACTACTGATGATTTTACTAGCTGGCCACATGCAATAAGGCTGAGGTATTTTTTTATTCTGATGAATTATGCCAAGCCTGTAATGATGTAGAAGAAATCAAGCTTTGAAAGGCTGAGACTGCTGCCTTGGGGCAATTGAGAGGGAACAATTTGCATGTTATTACTGCATATTCATACCTAATTGTGTTAGGCTTTGCTAATAGAGCAGAATGACAGTATGAAAAATCGAGCAACTGCTTTATAGCCAACAAAGCTAGTGTTTTTTCCCTACACTATGAGTGCTGAATGATCATTTAGACATTTAGTTGTTCAATATGACACATCTACCATTTGTTAGCTTGACATATAGTAATTTATAAAGAGGTATTCTAATTTTACTTTTAGTTTATTCGCATTTTATACAGTATTCATGATAGCAAATTGAATGGAGATATTCATAGCTATTGTGAGTAGTTGTGATTCAAATAAAACTATTTTGTATGAAGTACTTCTATTGTTTTATGATGTATTAATTTTAGTGTTTAAAAAGCTTTATCAGATGTTAATATAACTTAAACCAGGAGTTGATGAGAAATCCCTGCACAATCATGTTAATACATACTGATTTAGCTAATGTTTTTACATCCCATTTTGACCCCTATTTCTACAATGTTGAGGATGGTAGGCTGAATTAAGAAGTTGTCAAGTAATATTATATTAAATTTGTAAGTTTTAATTGTGAAAATACCGATATATTCAATTTAGGCTGAGTTACAATCCAGCATGTAAGTGTAAATTTTGCAAAACATCAAGTATAATGCATTTTTGACATACATAAATTTCTGTACCAGTAAAGAATTTCTCTTTTAAAATTTAGTTAGCCTTACCAGGAGAACAGCATCCTGATTTTGCTTTCACCATGTGTTATTAATGACTTGCTCTTCCAAATTTATACAGTCTTGTTTCTTACTCTCTTTTTTTCATACTGTTCCATAGACATGACTTATACTCGAAAAACATTGTCATAGATCATGTGCATTAATTTAAAAAAAAATAATGGCATCTAAAAATTTGAAATTAACTAGCTGAATTTTTAAAAGTCATGATGTTAATACAAAACATGATATAAAGGAAGGAAGATGAGAAATAAAATTTTCAATAGTTCCTAATAATTTTGGAATTTAAATCTAAATGACTTAACCATTTAGGAGACCTAAGTTGCATTTCAAGTTGATGCAATGTACCTAAAGTTTTTCAGATGAATCTGTCCGTAATTTGTTTGTATTCTAGTTAATCTGAGAAACAGTTGTCTGTCTTTGCCAAATTTAGACACAACAGAGGGAATTAGGGTATTCTGAGCTAGAATTTCAGTTGTTTTAGTCCTTTAAAATTGAAAAATTAAAAGAGATTTTGAATTCACTGACTAAAACTTTAGGATCACAACCTATATATATTATTTGACTACTTGTTGACTGACATATAGATCTGTTTATCTGAGTGGAATGTGTTTTTTTTATGGGGGAACATTCTATTGTGGATATTTCTTACTTATTTTTCTCTGTAGTCAGCAGAAAAAAGAATCTTACTCCATCTACTGTGTTCACATACAAAATGTTTCCAACATACAGTGAGGTTATTTCAGTAGTATTTATTTTTATGACTAAAATTTACATATTTTAGGGAAAGTATTATTTAAATCCTATAATCCATGCAATTGAATACAACCAATCAATGGATCACTACATAGTGGTAGTTCATATGCTTGCTAAAATTGTGACTATTAATCTGTAATTTATTTTAATTTAGATGTGGAACCTTACTGTCAAAATTATTATTATTATTATTATTATTATTATTATTATTATAGTTTCTGATTTATAAAGAAATCAGATGAAAGCATGAAAACTGCTGTTGGGTGTCTAATGATAGAATTGCATGAGGGGTAATGTGATTGCTGCAATAAGAATGGCCTTAGCAGACTCTAATGTGAAAAGACATAATAGTAGAATAGATTTATAACTTTTAACTTTCAGATAAGCCAAAAAAAGTTTCTTTTTATTTCATTTCAAAAGCAAAAAGACAAGAAAACTCAACTGGTTATATTTACCTTGTTATTAGAAAGAATATCACAGAATATATATGAACATCTTTAACAAATCAACATTCTGAAAATGCCTAGAGCTAATGTAATTTATTATGCATGGAAGAAGATGCTAAATATATTGGCCTTCAGCAGAAAATAATAAAATGGTTTGATTAGGTTTAATTTAATTATTGTTGTAAGTGAAAATCCTCTATTCCTGCCTTCACTGTCCTTCAAAGAATTCCTCATGGAAGAAAAGCAGTAAAAATCCACTTACATGTTGCAAAGAGGCATGTCAGTCAAGCCCATTATGAGGGCTTGTCCAGTCATTTCCTTAAGTCTTTTTTTTTTTCTGAACTGTAACAGCTGAGCCCATACTTTACTTCTGTGCCATCTGCACTTACAGTTTTTATCTAATTTGGTGTCTTTGCCTTTCTTCCTGACTTTCTGGTAAAAAACAAAGTGGAGAAACTGCCAAGATGTTACAAGATTAAAAAGATTATCTAACAAAATGCGATAATGATTATGGCTAATTTTCCTCTTTCAGATCTCTGTTTTAAAGAGAGAATTTACTAAAGAAGATTATTCTACAGTTTGGTTTATCTTAATCTGAAGCAAGAGTTTATTTAACTCCTCCGAATTCCTTTCTGTAGGTAGGTAAGATTTCCATTTTGTACTTGTATCAAATTCTACATCACATAATCATAGGTATCTTTATGATCACTGTACCTAATGACCTAATATTTCTTACCAACACTTCATTGTTTGTTTTTCTCAAGATCTACTAAGATCTCATACCACAATTTTAAGTTCATGCGCTCTGCTTCTTCTAAACAGATTCTTATATGCATATTTTTTGTGTGTTCTTTCCAGTAGGTTCCCTGCCTTTTTATTGCATAGCAGTTAGTGTCTTTTCATCATTTAAGCAACTCTCTGTCATATACTTACATTTTATCATAAAAAATGCATTATCAGAAAATCGCAAGAGGAAATATGCATTAGGGAAAAATTGTTTGCAAATGTTTCTTTTACCCATCCTTATCTTTCCTGTCTTTTTCCCTTTTCCTCTCCCTCCTGTTTATTAGGTTGTTTTCAAATACATTTTCTGCTATATTGGTTTCTAGATATTTCTGTGCTTATTTCTATATATTAATTCAATCTGGAAAAAAGTGAACTAGAAGCTGTCTTTATACTTGATTGACAAGGCCTTTTGGTTTTGTGGAATTTTAGCTGTTCTGATTAATAGTGTAAAAATAAAACTGTTTCAAAGAGATTGTGTTGTGAATGATGATGGTGAGAGAACAAATACGATTACTGATATTTTTGCTATCTCAAATTTTTACTTATGCAGAAGTACAATTAAATTTTTCACACTGACACATTAACCACACTACAATAGGAAAAAGATTCCTGTACTTTGAGGGTGAAGTTGATACAGTTTTGACAGATGAATGTGTTTGGGATGATGCCATATAGAGTTATTTCAAGTATTTGATAATACAAGGAGGAGTAAAAACGAGCTTCAAAATTTGATTTATTTAAAGCGTACTGAAACAGAAGGTTGTATTTACTGGACTATTTCTATTGCATATATTTGGTTAGTCTAAACATAATTGTTATTATTTGATATCAGTTGTATCATTGTATTATGGTACAGTTGGAAAGTGTATTTTGAAATAATATTTCCCATTCTAGACACCTGTGGATTTAATATAAATGGCAACATATATATATATAGTATAAATTATTATAAGTGTATCACCAGCTTACTGTCAACTATATATTTTTGGTAATTTTTTTCAATACAAATTATTTTTCATTACTGTGTCTGCTAAAGAACTTGTACGAGAAACAATGCCTGTTTTTTTCAAAACATTGTTCCACAGTCATGATGATCATAACCAATAGTTTTATTGGCTAGTGTGTATAAGAGCTCTGATATATGAATATGATTCATCGAAACAATCCATGATGAGAACACACATTTGCTTTTAACTGTCAGATTCTTGCTATGCTGATTAGCAATATCCTAAGTGTTTTAAGGAATTCTACATTAGAAACAGAGCTTGTTAACTTCACTGATGTTAAATATGAAAGAGAAAGTTGTTTTCATGGCAAAATTCTGTGATCAAATAATCACTTTGCTTTTTCTGTGTAAATATTATTTCAGTTCCTAAATAGTATTTCTGTTAATTTGCTTCTTTGTAAACTCAGAGACAGCTTTTTAAAACAATTTTAATGTGTATTTCTTAATTAAATTTTCAACTTCACAACAGTCTGATCAATGGCAGCTACTACTAGTGTGTTTTTTAATCTGAAAGAAAATGAAAAATAAACACATTTTATTACTTACTATTTGTATTATTATAGTACATCGATCATTAACCTGGGTTAAACTAGTAATAGAAACATGCAAACATGCAATGAAAACATATTTATCCTCAAAGTATTTATAATCTAGTTTAAGAGACCAGAAATAGCTAGAAAGGACAAAAGGCAACATTGGTCAACGAGGTAAGGAGGGACCTTGACTTAGCAGCAGCAACAAGGCAATCACCACGTTTTATGGAGGCACTGAGGCAGAGGAGACTATTAATTAGGATTCTGAAGGAGAAAAATTAGATATGTAGGTAGATATTTATGGGTGATTTCATTCCCATCTGAGCAAAATGTAATCCCTGATTTTAGAAATAAAATAAGATACTAATACAAGATTTTTCCAAGATTCTGAATCTGAGTGGTAGAGAGATGCTGTCGTTCTTTGCAATAATCAAGAAAGGAGACAGTAAAACAGTTATTGAGGTGAAGTTAAGAGCTGTGTTTTAACAGAAATAACTACATCTGTTCAGGCTCATGTATATTATAATAAGTTGAATGGTAAATAATAAAATTTTTATATTATTGTATTACCCGGTATCCTCTTTGACCTTCATTCATAAATAAACGTAAAACTATTAAAACTATATGAGATGTGCTGTTATAAAACCAAATCCTGATCTTTGTGGAGTTTACAATTAAGGTCTTCACACTGAATACACAAGCAAAACTCTTTTTACTGATTTTGACTTTGTCAACCAAACTCAATAAACAGCCTTAACTTGCTGAATGGACAGTTTCCAGTAGCACAAATAGTGGCACCTGTCTTATCAGGTTGAATATATAAAGATTAATTAAAAAAAGATGGATTTTACTGTTGTTTTTTTATCACATCATAGCTTTTCTTTCACCTGGTTCAGGCAGACGTACTGTGTTCCTTCCCAGCTGCATACCTGCAGCACTAAGCTAAGTCATGCTTCTGTTTTGAGTTGATACAAAGAAAAAGAAGTTTTGTAAGTTTTTAATAAGAAGTTTTATAATATAATTAATAGCTATTTCTGAAGATTATGCACTGCCCATCATTTTCTGTGCTATATAATTTTTGTCCATTGTCTATGAAAAGCTCTACACCAAACACAGTTCTCGAAATTCTTACAAGTGCTCATGGAGTGAAGTTTAATATTCACTTAAAAGTTGATAGTTCTATAGCTGGGAAGAACTCTAGTGTAATAAGAAACTGTCAAGGTATTTTATCATGTCTCAGCTTCAAGCAGTTAAGATTAGTTAAATTAATACACAAAACAACATAGGAAAAATAGGAAATCATAGGTGTGAACACTGTTTAATGAAACACACTTGCAGAATTTGGCATGTTGTTCTTTACGTGCCTGCTATAGATTGTAGCTTTACTGCAGTTATTCTGTGTGAATGCTTAGAATTTGCAATGATTTTTCTTTCTATTTGCCATTCTGAATAGGACTCAGTAACCTGGTACAGAATCCTAGAAAATAAGGAACATTCCTATTTACAAGTGAAAATTGGAGTTTCCTTTCGTATTCCTTGGGACACTGCAAAAAAATCTTAATAAAAAAAGGTCACCTTTGTCAGAGATTAATGCTGAAGTGCTGTTGTAAGAAATAGTTTTCTATGTGGAGAGCTGAAATCTATATTTTAGTAAAAGTCTTGTAATGCTCCCCCATTCTCAAGATAAGACTTGATGCTAGTGAAAAGTCTATTTTCTTAGTGAGGTACAGCATGAAACTTTTTTGTTTTTGTGAGTACCAGAAGACTGAAGTTTATGCATTGCATCAACATGAAGCAGCAGAGTTAAAATTTACATAAATATCATAGACGAATGATGGAGAATGAGATAGATAGAAAATTAAGGAACAGTGGCTCATCTGTGATGCATCATTTCCATAATAAGTGCATAGGTTTTCTGGCCCTGCTAAATAGAAGGTATCTGCTCTTGTCTGCTTTGACCTTATTGTTACATCTGTTATATCCTGGTATTATCCTGGTACTTCACTTACAGAAAGAATTTAGATATGCAACTTTTCCAAAGTTCCCATAAATGACTGCACACATTATTTACAAGGAACAACTTTTACAAGAGAAAGGCTCTGGCCTTCTTCTGGCTGCAAATGTCCACATCTGGAATAAATCTAACTTAAATCGAAAAGTAAGAATTGATCTGTGCTTCTCACATATCTCAGTGCATGTCATGGCTAAGCCACACTTTGACTGTACCCATTGTCTTACTTTCTTCTAATAAATGTCAGGAAAATTATTTGATGTATATGTGTGAACAGTGAATATTTTCCAAAGACCTTTGGAAAGTTTAAAAATGTATTTTAACTTCTGATCCCAAGAGGTAGGATTCTTAACGATTGATAACACTAATAATTTAGAAGAAGTTTAATAAGCTTTTGTAGTCACCAATTGAGTATATAATTGTAAGGAATATATATTTTTTGGCCTCTATCAGTAAGTGGTCATGGATTTGTTATTTTTGACATGTTTTCTTTAACATAAATAGTCATAATATAGCTATGCTTTCATTTCCATTATGTAAATTACTTCTGTTTAAAGAGACTTTTGCTAGAGTAGACTTAATATTGAAAAGATATAGCTGTCTCTTCTCCTTTTTTTTCATTCCTATATCTCTTTATAATTGATTAATGTTCATTTGGATGAATAATTTATAACTCATATAGCTCCTGGCTTATTAATTGTTTAATTTCAGAGCAAGTAACCGAGTACTAAGGAGAAGCAAGTTGTCATTCAGAGTGACACATTAAATTTAAATACTCCATTGATGCATAGAGTAGAAATGGCCAAAGTAGGAGTAGATGTGCTTCTTACATCCAGTACTGTACTTGTAAAGAAGAATAATGGCAATAAAGATTAAAGTATATTAGTTCTTTTTTTTTTTTTTTTTTNTGAAGATTAAAGTATATTAGTTCTTTTTTCTTTTCTTTTTAGAGATAAAGGCATTTGATAGCATCTTGATTTGGCAGATTTGAAGACGCTGTGCTAGTTCTGTTTTTTTTTTTTTTTCTGTTTTTCTCTGTGCATCTTTTTTTGTATCACTGATTTTCACTACAGTATGCCAAGCAGCAAGATCAAATTGAACAAACAGTGCTCAAACTTGATAACAAACAAGATGAAATATGCAAATGATTAAATGATAAATTTAACCTTAAATTGTAGATAAGCCTTTTGCCTTTGGAATTGGAATTAGTCTTGAGATAGGTTTAAATAAAAGAAAAAGAATCTGAATCAACATTGATCCCTTGATGAGGATATACAATGGTTCTGCTTCACTGGAAGGCCTATGACACTCACTGGACAGGACTTAGTTTTAATGAGCTTGCTGTTTTTCAAAATCCATTTTAAGTAGATCAAGAAGAGACTTTTATTTTCCTTATAGAAAAGTAGCTAGTTTAATATTTGAAGCTGAACATATGCTATGGTCAAAATGAATACGAAACATTTTTGAAATATTTTATTTTTAGAGTTGATAGTAGTAACAACTCCTCAATGGGTTTGAATGTTACCATTTTACATGTGACGTAGCTAACTTCACCTGGTACATGGCACACTATTCATAGAAGACAGAAAGTGGTACCAAGGACCTTGTACCTTAGGTTTCTGTTATAGTTGTTTTGCTGTCAAAATAAATGAATTATTTATTTTTATTAGTGTAGGGAAGGAATTAAAAACAAAATGCAAATAGCCTAGAGTTGAATATCTTTCTTTTGAATTTGACATTTAAAATAAGGAAGTTATTATATATAACAGATATCATGTAGATCTCCCCTCAAAGACCAAAGTGTTACTCATAAGGTGCATATTTCCTTTTTGTTTTTTTCCTTCTTCAATGGATACCTTGTTCTGTAAGCAGACAAAAAGAAAAATAAATGCCCAAATAATTTGCATTTCCCACATTCATAGAGCTCCAAGCCTCACATTCAAGATGAGAAAAAAAAAAATAGGACATTAGGAAACACAGATTCTTCTCTACAATACAATATTGTTGGAAGAAATAGAATACCTTGAATGTCTTCTATCTTTACATTTGACCTATCTCTGTGAGCACTGCAGGAATCTCTCTTTTGCAGGAAAGAAAATGGATTGAGGAGGCAAATACCTTTGTATTACTTATGGTCGCAAACAGCAGGGGATCTCCATGTAATGCCATACCTGAAGGACCTGCAAGTCCTGAGTCTATTATTCCATGTCTGTCCAAAGTCTTTTCCAACAAGCAGGAGGTGTGTACAATGGCTAGACTAGCAGGCACGATTGGTTCTCTGCAATCATCCCACATACCTCTGGCTATGAAGAAGAGGCACCAATTGTCAAACTCTTTTGGAGAAAGGTTCTCCTGGGTCCCAGCAGTTCTCTCTAAAGGGAGAACTCCAGGGTGCAGCCTCATTACCATATCATCTAATCTCTCAGTACTTTTATTTTTCCCTTTCTCCTCAGACCATTATTCCTTGCAGTACCAACTAATTCTCCAATTATCAAGTGTTCCATTAAATAAGTAATTGCAGGAGGACATCTCTTGAAGATACTGCAGCCTGCAGTCCAAATGTTGCATTCTTTAACCCTTCAATTTACAGTGAGAGCAGCCTGTATCATCAGCACTTTCTTTCAGTGTATAATAGATCGTTCTCAAACTGAAGACTCTCAGTTGACTGGAACCTCAGCTATTGTCATTTCTGGGACTAATGAGGCTCTGCTGACTATAACACTACTTATATTTTCTGATGTGGGATGAAGTCAAAGTCGAGGAATCTCATTTTTTTCAGGAAATTCAAAGCCTCACTATGGAACTGGTGTTCCATAGTGCCATAGTGTGATAGGTGCCTTACAGATTCCTATGTCTAGGAGAGGCTGCAAAAAAAGAGGAGTAACATAAAATAAAAATGAATATATTTTTAAAGAAAATCAAAATAAATTTTATCTCATATATATATATATATATATAACCTGATAGTCTAATTAATGCTAAGCATTCTAAAGTGGAGAAATACCTATTGAATTCAGGTAACATAGTCAAGAATAAGGTATTTCAGGACTACCAAAATTTAAGGTTCAAACTTCTGGGTATTTTTATCCCTTTCAAGTACCTTCCAATATTAAGTAAAATAATACTGTTTCATTTTCCAATAGAAATCACTGACTGCTA
Source organism: Crypturellus undulatus (assembly GCA_013389825.1). NCBI lineage: Eukaryota > Metazoa > Chordata > Aves > Tinamiformes > Tinamidae > Crypturellus > Crypturellus undulatus. The sequence continues at coordinate 412,066 of VWPW01011959.1, forward strand.
CATTATGACATGGTGTTAGCATGTATGATATTTTTGGATTTGCACAAATGTTTTCTCAGTTACAGGCAGTGTATTTTGTCTTTGAGACACCAAATATTAGGTATAAACGGTAGGTTATTTTGGAATACTTTATGAAGGCAGTTTCAGAAAAAAATACAAAATGACTTGACATAGTTTTTCTGAAGGGAGATAAAATAATGTTAAAGGCTTATGTATAGGAAAGGCATTCAAGAAAATGGAGCAGATCAGTGAAATAATGCTATTCCCTTTTAGCTGTCTCCTAAATCCCAAAATAGGAAACAAACAAATACACATAGTTGTTGTGGAGATTAGAGAAATCTTGGGTTGAGAATGGAAGACTAAAATAGGCTGGGCAACAGCAGAAAACTATTTCATAATGTTGAATCAATATGCTGAGAATTTTCAGTAGTAGGAGGGTAGATTTTGTATATCAGAAAGGAGAAATGAGCTGTACAGCACATAAAATATTAGTGGTGGTAATTCTGTTTTTTACAGGGGGATATCATTCTGAATAAAGAATGGTTTAGAGAGGCAGAGTGTTTTCTTGAAGTGCTTATGGGTTATTTGGCATTAAGAAATTAATTTTGAAGGCAATAAAATATGAAATTTTACCTATTAAGGTAAAGAGGAAGTAAGGTAGCTGGGAAACACTAGCTTTGCTTTCCTGGGGGGTTTCTCACAGGAAAATGAAATACAATAGAATTGTATTTACTTTCTCTTCATGAGAAGCAAAACAGATATGTTAAGATCAGGTACTTGCTCTTTAGGAGTACAAGTCCAATGAGTCAGTAGATCCAAAATGTATTAAAGAGATGCCTGTACAAATGTGGAAAAAAAATATAGACCTGTTTTCAATCCTAATACAGAATTAAAAAAACAATTAGTCTAGCAAGCGCACTTACAGGCCTGATGTCTATACTTCTAATGCTTATAAAATCTTTTGCTTTCTCTTTTATTTTGAACAGTCTATGTATCTAATATTTTCTGTTTATGTTGTAAGGATATTTGGATTTATTTAAGAGGCACCTAGAAGTACACAGTCTAAGTCCTTTTTGTATTTAAGAACTATGCAAAAAGTGGTTTGACTTGCTAGAGAGACATAGGAGCACATAAAAAGTGAACAGTAAGTAGCAGAAGTAACAGAAGGAGGAAGGAGGCTAGATTGTCTCTCTGTGATTTTTCTTCATGCTCATCCTGATGTAGCTTGCAATTTCATGCTAAATATTTTTAGTTAATACTGGAACTTTTCTCAGCCATAAGGGAATTCCAGCAATGTTCCCCAATGAGGCAGAAAGAAATAAGATAAAATGCCTGCAAATGAAATTCATTCTGTCTTTTGGCAGAATGAAACAGGAGTCAGCTCTTTCAATGTATACATTTGAGAAAGTGTTTGCTATTTTCACCACCCCCTCCAAAAAAATCTCTGAATTTCTTTTCTAAAATAAAATGAGATTTGTGTTAGTGTTCAGACACTGTAAAAAAAAAGGAGGCTAGATTTCTTCCGTTACTGCACTTTATATAGGAAAACACCACCTGGATTTTGTAGTACCAGTAACTGAAAGGCATAAAGGTGTATTAGAGTAGCATTAGAAGTGCTTTTTTTGTTTTTTAACTTTTTGTGTTTGCTCTTTTACACTGTTTAGGGGTCCCATAGCTTGGAATACTGCTTTTGGAATACAGCTTAGGTAAAATCTGATTTCTTAAGTCTGCATGCAAATATATTTTCTGTGACATTGGTATTATAAGTAAGTAATTAAATTTTCTATAAAGGAAGGCAGAATATGGAATTCAAGATTTGAAAAGAGACTCTTCAGGCTCCAGACTAACAGCTGTCATTAGGTCATTAGTCCCACTGAATGGAGTATCTACCCACCACCTTACCACTTACATTATACTCCTACATATAGATCCCCATGATAGGAGATCTGAGTTCCTAACTTCGGCAGAAACACCTGTTTCTGTGATCTGGTAGAAACTAACTTCTATTAAGTTATAAATACCATTAAAATGTTATTTTTGCCATATAAAAGATGTTTGGTTTTGTTTTTAGAAATCAATGTGAAAGCAGTGGTATTGATGTGTTTTTGCTACTAGTGTTGAAAGATATATCCATGTGCATATTTCATACACACATACTTGTGTATAAGTCTGTCATTTGGAGCCATGATTATATCAATCTGACACAGATGCCAAAGAAGAAAAAGCCAAAAAAATTAGCACAAACCTCATGGAAGTGGACTGTTATAGCAAATGTTTTATATTACAGTTTATAAGTGTGACATTTTACAAAAGAATATTCAGAAGATATCAAGTTCCTCTGAGTGCATCTTTATTGTATAAAAAGCCCATTTGTTTTCAGCTGTTATAGTTGGAATTCAAAGGAGTAATTCACTGAGGGAAGCATCAGGTTTATATGTTCAATTCTATATGGAGATTAGAGGGAATGTAAATAATAAAATGAAATAATAGCTAAAGGAGTCTGCCCATCCCAATATTTTTGTGTGTGATTATTCTCTGAAATACCTTTATATATTAATATAATTAAAATAAAAATGTCAGATCCTGCTTTGGGCCTAATTTGGCCTTTATAAACTAGCATGACTTTTGGAATTTGTCAGTAGAATTAAAAGTTATCTATTAATTCTAAAAACAATGTAAAATGTTATTTTTTTCCTAAGTATCTCTTGCTCATCAGAGTGATTTAAAAGAGATGCTTTTTAGTGTTCATTTTGAAGGCATGTTGGAAAAAATATTTTTTTATATATTATTATCTTCACAGGAAACTTTCTTCTGAACATCTGAAAAATATCAGGAATTTAAAAAAATGAAGTGTATGCTTAAGTCTGTTGTGTATGGTTTCATCCATGCTCCTACATTACAGAGGTAGTTTAATCACCCATAAGAAATTACTAGCTTCTCTGTTCGTGAAGCATGACATTTCAATTGCACAGTCAATAAAAGAATTACATGAAGAGGGCTGAAATGATTTACTGTATGGAAAGCCACAAGACCAAGGTTACCATGGTGAACTACCTTTCTGTGCATACAAGGTCAAGTGAGAGTGACCTGTCAGTGGACAACCTTCAGCTCTGACATAGTAATATATTGTTCCAACAATGGTTTGTTGTTCTCCTTCTTATTATAAATATTTTAGATATTTTTATTTTTGGATTTTAAAAATGTGAATAATAATGAGTACAGAGGTCTTTTATACATTGATAATAGTAGCTTAACAGCATTAGATCAACATATGCATTTAGCTAATTTTTATGAATTTTATGAATAATTATATACAGCAATGTTTCTCAGCATATGTTTAGAAATTAAAAAAGCTTAACAAGGGTTTTGAGATATTTCATCTAGTGTCTATGAGCTCTCAGTCAATTCTTTTAATATTTTCTGACTCTGCATTATTGTATCTTGCAGAGTTCTCTCTCAGTTCCAATGGGGATGGAGGTAGGGAGGCAGGGAGCACTGCAAATAGTCTGTGTACAAATATTGTCAAAGAAAATATAGAATTATAATTAAAATGTTCACAAAAAAAATCTGAAAACTGGGGAGTTCATCTAATGGTTTTCTGAAAAAATATTTTGTTGATGGATAAAATGAGAACTATACTAATAAATGTCTCTTGAATTACATATGCTGTAAGAAAATGAAACCCTTTGGGTTATGAATCTTGGATTTAAAGAGGCAGTCATCAAATATTTAAGATGAAAATGCAGTAACACATGCTAGCTGTCATGTGTAAGTTTGGTGAATGTTATGACAAGGTTTTTAAAACATTCATAGTCAGAGTATTTTTATAAAAATGTTCATTAATTCAAACAGACATTCATATCTGGCAACCTCCATTACAATCGAGATTTCTAGATGCATGAGAAATTTTTGTAAAGCCAAGAAAATATGGGTGAAATATATAGCAATCATGTTTAAATTATACATTATAAGGCATACCTATCGGTATGTTGTCATATTATGCATTAAATTTAGTGCATAAATCAGGTTGTTATAATTCTGATGTCGCCAAAAGGCACAAAATATGACAAACAGGACTAGGCATGTAGATATTATCATACTCAATAATTCAATGAGCATTTGTTTTATGTAAATTAACTTCTGTTAATAAAAATTACACTCATTTATTACAGCACTTCCATATGATAATTAAAAAAATATCCTTTTTCTGGAAAATCATTACAAAATGTGAATAATGCATTTGTTTAATATCTTTATAAACAAGATCTTACCATCAGATTAGTTCTGGAAATGAAAGCATTATTGATTTCTATAATAATTTCATAATACTGTTACATTGCAGTGGTGAAACGGCTAATCTCGTTTTTGTGGAGAACTCTATGCATTTAAAACAGTGTTTGAACTCTCACATAGAGCATATAAACAATATTAATTTGATATAGGCTGCTATTGTTGAATGTGGAGAAAATGTACCATTCAAAATATCGAGAATAAAAAGCACAGGCACTTTTAAACTGTAGCTTTCAGCATAATGAACACAACTAGCTATTAAAACAGTGTTGTAATCAAAATATTTCCTTTCCATATATTCAAGCATATTAAATGGAAGTGACACAGAATTTGGATATAGTCTCAAATGTTTGATTTTTACTTGAAAAATATACCAAATTGTACCTGAGAAAAGTTTAGAGCTGTATCTTAATAAACCCACATAATGTCATGTTTATACCCCATTACCTTGTATCTACTTTCATATTAAAAAATAATAATTGTAAGATTATTATTGTCTGCTTTTAATTATAGAATATCAACATTCATTAGATTCTTTTTTTTTCCTATTTGTTTATTACCTAGTAGGTATGGACTCTTATATGGACTTTTTTATGGATATTAGTTTGCCTACTACTATTTTATTTTCCTTCATGGTCAACTCCTTTATTGTTCCTCTTCACATGCTGATGTTACCAGAATAACAGAATAACAGAACACATACGTAAGTATCCGTGGGAGAAAAGAGAGAAAGCAAAGCCTTTTATCTAAGGGTTGGCTTCTAAGGAGTTATCTGATTTTATCTGAGGGTTGGCTTCTAATTGAATTAATGGACCAAATCATGAAGAACCTGTGGACCACTTGATAACACAGAGCACACAGGGAAGGTAAAATTTTTGAACCTAACCTGCTCCCACATTTCATCACGAGATCTAACAATCCTGTTAGCAGGAAATGTAAGCCTTTTTATGCTCCGTTCTTTATTAAAAGTAGCCAAATAAGTGCATTGTTCTTTATTAAAAGTAGCCAGATGAGGCATAGCTGAGGTTGAGTATGCTGCTGTGAATGATGGTCCCAACTGAGCATCACGTCCGAGCATGTCCATTCAGCTGACTGCTAGTGGCAGGCTGCAAGAGCCACCGCTTAGCCCTGCAAAGTGGCAGAAATCAAAGAAGCACTTGTTGCTGCACACAGAGAAACTGCAAATAATCCCGATGCGCATTTTCCAGCTACCACGGAACGCTACAGGCAACGCTGGGTCTGTACTCTCCGGTGAAAACTCTCCCAGTCACTTTGAGGACATTCTGTGATTCTGTGACAAGTGAAGTTTCCTTGGTTTTTGAAGGAGAACCATTAGACAACCAATTGCATGCAGGCCAGACCTTCATACAACTGGAGCTGTTGTCGCATTGCCAAGTGATGGTTTGAATGGTGCACAGGTACTCAAAAAATAGAAACTGAAAATATACAAATTTTCCAGTTTCCAAATTTCTTCCATTGGCAATAGTTAAAACAAGCAGTGTTATATTTCATGCTCAGAAGCATAGGCTAGAATGCACTGGACGTATGTCATAATTGCAATGGCAATGAATGCATAAATGTGGAAATCCATCTGGTAGTGATAAATACATAGGTCACAAACACATCTGTTGTTTATTCAAGAGTGAATTTAAGAAAACAATTTAATAGCTTTTCTTTTAAAGAGAAAATACACATAATAAGACAGGCAAAGTGAACCTCCAGAGAGTTAAGCCATAAACCAGATGCCAAGATTTGTTATTTTTGTCTTTGATTATGGAGTTTTAGACATACAAACACTCAACTCAGTCATCTAAAGTAAGTTTTTTAAATCTTCTGGAAGTATCTTCATTTCTTCCTTCAGCATATAAAAGGTCTTTTATCCTGTTGTTGTTTCACTGAACTGCACCTGAACTGAGATATCTAGACAGTCCTCTAGAGATACAGTTAACATAATACCAATACTTGACATTGTGTTCTGGTAGGGAAAAGCATCATTTGAATTCTCCCAGAGTTTGATTCACATGTCAGCCTATGAACTGAAGAGCCAGATAGCACAAAATGTATTTATGTGTATCAAGTAAACAGTGAAATTGTAGGGTACTTTGCTAGAGATTTTGCATATTGATTATACTCTTCTTCAATTTAAATTATACAAACTATTAGAGGGACAGTAAGGTCAAATAAACTCAAATAAACTATAATGCTAATGAAACATCAAAATCATTAAGCAGTCTTGTTTTTATGTAGCAGTGAATTATGTAAACATGTAAACAATTCAGATATCTATGTTAAACTGAATAGACAGAGAATCTTACCTACTAAGTAGGTAAGTTTTAAGTGATTTGGAGGGGACGTTGAATCATTTAGAAGAATATGTGAAAGTGAATTCTTCCTTATATGATTGGAGGGTCTGTTCACATTGTACCAATAATGATTAGCAGTCTATTTTCAGTGATAACGCATTACCTGTAGGTTCTCTTTTCACATTTGTAAGCAATCCAAAACACACGTGACAATATTCAAGACTATTCATTTTTCTAAGAGAAATATTCAACCATTAAATATTTCTGAGGCTATTAAATTGTATGTTACTTTCTGTTTCATGACAGGATTCTGCTAGTATTTTTCTGGAAGGACCACCGTTTTTGGAACTTAACCATTTCTGGATTTGGCTTCTCTTAAAAAGAGCATGAAAGGATTATTCCTCTAGCCTAGCTTTTAGGATGTTTTAATGATTATTTCACAGCTTGACTGTATGTAGATGCTGCGATTGTTTTATCTGACACAGTATATTTTTGTGAATTGCATATCCAATTAATACTTTGAAATCATAAACAGTATCTAGCTAGTATAGATGTATGTATCATATGTACTGAGTAAATGTGGAGGGATTTTTCTTAGTAATACTCTCTTTGATAATGCATTTAATCCATTTAATACTTAAGTGCATATAACTATGTGCTGATGAAAAAGAAACAAAGCACAGGAACAGGCAGTAACCTTTGTGCAGCAGGAGAGGTTATAAACACAAATCAAAGCAAACAACAAATGCAAAAACGTTAACAAACAAACAAACAAAAAGGTATTCCAAATGAAAATAAATCCTTTCTTCTGTACTGTAGGCAGATTTTTTAAGTCTTTAGAATTCCTATTATTTGGAGAGGAAGGGAAGAGGAAGGAGGACGCTGTGCAGTAAGGATCAAATGCAGTTTATTACATTGGCCAAAGACATGGCATATCTCCTGCCTCAAGACAAGAGCTGTCCTTCAAGACATATATGCAACATTTACCATGTAAAGGCAAAGGCTGCTGCCTTTGAATCATATATTCAAAGGAGGAAGGCATCCCCTATATTTAGAGGAAGATGAAACTCTAACATAATATAATAATGACCACAAACAATCCCACTGTTTTAACAAGCCATGAAGGAAATATTTGAGGAGATGCTCATTTTCTAAAGACCTTGACTCTCTCATACACTTTCCCTTCTCTCCTTTTGTAGTCTGATGTTGTGTTTTTATCTGATTTTCTTCTCTTTTTTTTTTTTTTTTTTTTTTTTAGCAAATCTGCTGAATGGTCGTTGTTAATACATTTAGCAATATTTTTTTCCTATAGCTTACAAAGATTTGGCAGTGTCCTGAATAAGAATTTTCAGGCAAATGTGCATGCCCTTTATAAAGTACATTAGTTGACAAATGTTGCATTCTATAAGCATCTCTAATACTTGTTATAAAAGTCTATAATTGTGAAAGTCATCATTATTTTCAATGTGAGCAAAGGCTGTAATATTATTGCTTCTTATTATTTCTTAAAGAATGTTCCAGATTAAATGTATCATTTTGAATTCTCTTCCTTTAAAGGCTGCAGGTGCATGTTCATAATTTGACAGTGCTGCACTGTGGATTAGCTAGTGGAGGCTATTTTATATTGAGCGCTGCAGTCATTGTCTTTCTTGAAGTCCAAAAATGCAACCTCTCTGACAGCAACCCTGCTGCCCACTTAATGGCTAAATGTTACAGCCAACCAAATTTTTGAAAGAATGGTGTTTTTAAGAGTTGTAGAGAAATTGAAGATTAAATGGAAAAAAAAACGAAGCAAACTATTAAGTAAAGAAAGAAGACCTTTAAATACATCCTTGAAAACTACAATATGCCCATTCAAGCACTTTTTCCACTGTTAATTTTTATCTATGTAGCATCTCCTCTTTGCACAACTTTTATATATTCTTCCTCCCTGTCAGTTTTCTCTACTTTTCACTTTCTGAACTCTTCTTGATTCTCTGTCTCCTCTCTGCTGTACGTATCTTTGAGTCTGTGAGTGCCAGTCATTTTCTAGCCCAATCTTCCACTTTTTGTTTCATTCACTGGTAACTATTTATCACCCCAGGTGATCTGGCTTTTCATTATGTATTTTTTTTTGCACTAAGTGCTTTGGTTGTGCTCACCTCTATATTTATCATTTAGATATTCAGAATTCTTTTTTTTAACCCATTCATAAAATCAAGGATATTTTTTATTATTCATTTTCAAGTAAATTAAATTGTCCATGTTTGTGGAGTTTACTCTTATCAGATACAGAAAGATTTCATTGTTACCTTTGTAAAAGTTTTATTCATACTCAGTTATGTCTTACTCTTTTTGCTTTCTTTCTAGCTCTTTTCAGTTTTTATACCGTTATTATTGCTATTTTTATTGATTCATTTCTCATCTCTTATTGAGTTATAGATTGATTGAATTTCATTGATGCTTACAGGTAAGTGGCAAGCGCTATCACAAATACTGAAGCCAATGTGTAAACTAAGGTGTAGTTTAGGTCATGTTATTTAAAGTCTGAGTTCGGGAATTCATTTATATATTAGCAGAAAATTACAGAAAGTGAAAAACTGATTAACTAACAGAAGAGGCTAAACTGGGATATAGCTCATATACTTGAGCTATTTTCCTTTTTTATTTCTAGTATTTGACTTGATCTGCTTATTTATACACTCAAGAAGGTATGAAAAGCACACCTGAATATATGGCTTATCTTTTGAATCTATGTTCTTCTTGGAAAAAGTTTATTTGAATTTAAAATGAATTACATTACTGGCGTTGTGTGCTTAAGCAGCTCACATACGATTACCCTTCAGTGACATGCTTACTTCATTCCCATACACAAAATGACTTTCAGTCCAAGAAACATTTGTAAGACTATTTCTACCCAAACCAACACGATCGATTGTTTTCTACTGGTCCAGTTTTCAGCTTCATTTCTTTCTTGAAGTCAGCTGAGGGATACTTCTGCATTACCAGAAGATGCCATTTCAGTTTACATCTTAAACTATACTTTGTCCCCAGATGATGTTGTAAAATGAATTGCATTCAAGCAGAGGTTCTCAAGCACAACTGCTTCATTTAACAGTAGCATATAACCTATTCAACTCCCAATCCCTGGAGTTCTCCCTTTGCTAACAGTTAGAGCATCAGTCTTAAACTGGCAGGGTATTTTGGAGAAGGCAGTTTTCTGAGGCAATTAACTTATATTGTGAAATGAACAATGTAACAGTTTTCTTTTTTTTGTTGTTGTTTTAAACAAGGCAACGAAGATATCTAAGGCAATCAGAAAAAAAGCTTGAAGCTTCTTGTCATCTTCTGTAATAGGAGTTGAAAATGAAATTCAGGGTTTCACTGATACTTTTAATAATATCAGATAGATAATTCTCTCCATCCTTTCATGTTCAGGAAGTCACGTAACAAGTTTAATCACACTTAATCTTTCAAATTCTGTAGACAGTAGTAGAAAATAAATAGAAAATCCCATACAGATGAAAACTTCTGTAACATGCTTGTGCTACAGAAATCACAGTACAAGGACTCAGACCTAACACACATAATACCAAATTAAAAAAAAAAAAAAAGTTTTCCAAGTTCTTATGGATAATGTTAACCCTTTTATCTCAGGGAACGTCCACAGAAATTTATTGATCAGAGAAGCACAGAAGAGTTAATTAAATGCTGAAAGCCTGGTATTCATGAGCTCAGTGGGAGCAGATCTCTCGCCTCTTGATTTAAGTGCCTCACAAGGCCCAGGGTTCCTGCTGGGATTTGAATGGATTTGCAATGATGGGCACCTACCGAGTTTTGCTAGCTTCTCACTTTATTTTGTTCTAGACCCTGAGAAGACTCAAGGAAGAGTACAGCAGTACTGACCAGAGTACTTAATTTTACCAGTCTGAATTATACTTGTCTTCCCATAATGTTTTAAGATGGTAAGGAGATGATGACAGATTAAAAGAAGACATAAACTGGATCAAGCAAAGGGCCCCTCTGAAAAATTAGAAGCTACTGACAACCATTAATTTAAAAAAAAATCAATATTTTTGACATTTGCAATTTTGTTTACTATTGGTTGATCTTACACAGTGTCTTCCTTACTTGTAAAAGTGCACTGAGAAGGGAGGCTTTCTTGGAAACCTCATTTCTTTTCAGGCAGTCTCTTGATTTGGTTTTATCATGCAAGCAGTGGGGACTGAACTGATGCTGAACTGAATTTTCTTTTTCATATTTCATAACTGTTAGAAAACATAAATATTTGTGTCATCAATGGGTTGGTATGTTCAAAAGGTATATTTTGGTTCTGACAGGAAGAAGACCTCTGCTGCATACTTCCTTTCGTTTTTGCTTTGAAAAGCTGGAGAAATTATGCTTTATATATTTCTCTTCAAGGTTTGACTCACCCGTTTGCTTTATTCACTGTCATATGCAAGAAGGACATTTGCCTTCAATGTGCTGGCATGTCCCAGGCTATGCTATTTCTTTGTTGATTCCATGTGATATCAATTCAGTGCTTGCTATTGTTCCAAATTATAGAGACTAGGATGAAATACAGGAGTTTGTACCCATTGGGGGAAAGAGAGAAGTTTTAAAGCTTTTTCACCAAAGCTCAAAAGCAAGTTGAGAAATGGAAAGAATCCGAGCATGCTTTTAGAGTTAGGGACCTGGAGCACATGAGTGTTCAAGGAGATGTTCATAGAGGTCTGATTTAACCTGGCAAAAAGAAGGAGGGTGAAAGGAGAGAGAAATTTGAAGAGAAATTATAAAGACGAAAGGGCCCACAGTTTCGTCTTCCCAGTGTACATTATGAAACCTGCCTCACTGGGAGGGTTATGCAATGCTGGAACAGTCTACCAAGCTGGGTGATGAAGTCTCCATCCTTGCGGGGAGAGTTTTAGACTTGTCTAGAGAAAGCCAGAGCTCACTCGATCTGTGTTGGTTACGGTCCTGCACTGAGTGAGAAGTTCAATTAGATGACCTCTAGATGTTCCTTATAATCAACATTTCTATAGCTCTATGTCTTGTGCTACTGAGTAATTGGATACTTCTGTTGCTTTTCTACTCCAGATTGGTTGAAGAAAATGCAGTCATGGACAGTGACTGCTGTGTACATTACATGTGTAGACATGACAGTATAGGAATTCAATGATTAATTAAATATTTCCCTTTCTTCCCATGAGCATGGAAAGATTTACATATGGAGACAAAAAAGCTTTACTGTCATAATCCCTAAACAGTAGCAAGAAACATGTTTTGTTATCTCTATTCCCTGGGATTCCTAATAATGTTTGTATAAATTAAAAACTGTTAATAGCAGAACACTGTAATTGATTAGCTTCTGTATGTTTACAGCTCACTTTAATTGCTTAAAAATGCCATTTGTCAGCTTCATGTTCTATTGACAATGTTATCGATTTATCCGATTTGGGCTTTGTCTTGTCCCTCGTACATAAAACTCACATATGCAGTTCAAATGGGAAATGACTCTATTGATTTCCTTAACTTGAGCCCAAATGCTAAAGATTTTTGGATAAGCTTTCTCATTACTTAAGCCAAAATCAATAAGAGAGAGCATCTTTTAATGAAAGAGCAGTTTGAGCAACGTACTTCAGAAATGGGGTCCTGTTCATCCTTTGCTTTACAAATCGATCTCCTTGGTTCCTTAAGTGAGGTCCAATTGGTTGACATTGTGGTTTGTCTTTGTGTATAAACTTGCAGCTTCAGAAAAGAGAAGATGAGCTACAGAGACAGCAGAAGAAACATTTTCTCTGTAATGGAAAAATGACGATCTTCTTACTGAGGTACTGCAGTATACATCACCTGTTTTGTAAAATTCTTATCTTTTGTAGCCATTTTCCACTACATAATTATGGTTTTCATTTCTAACTCTTTGTCTGTTATTATTAGTGTTATATTCTATTATTTGTATTTATTATATACTTAAATGTTACAATCAGTTTATTTGGAAATATCACCTTCTTTTATGATTCTTTTATGACTTTTCTTCATAAAATGCTTCCAATGAGAACACTCTGATCTTACTGTTTTGTTAACCCTTTAATTTGTTCTGGGTTTATTTCAGATGTAGCTTCTAGGTATCAGAGTCATTGGCTCCAGAATTAACTGTATAAAATGAAATCTGAAATAAAAAATGAAGAGCTGAAGTTGAAGAATAGAATGAGCATATCTAGCTAGTTAAACGGGCAGGCCAAATGTTCAGGTACTGTACCAAGACATCATTAACTGCCCTGAACTACATAAATTAAGCTGATTATGCCTTCACTTAATTAACTGAGAATGACCTATTGATGTATAGGCAGAGTAAGATAGAGACTACATGCTGCACTATACTAAATTTATAGGTTTCCAATTAGTTCAACTATTGACTGTGACTACTTAAAAAAGGAGTTTACTTTAATGATTCATAGAAGATTTTAAATTTACTAAGTTATCTGAAACTGTTCTGTTTGTGTGATCTGAGTTATCTGAAAAATGATCTAGTGAAAAATGCTTATTCAGCTAAATCCATAATTTTCCCCCCTGGCTGATTAACAAAGAAGTTAGGTATTAACATTTGAAACTGTTGCTATGACTTATTATTACTGTTGATTAAGTATGTCCAAAATTTTAACCTTCTTCAAATTTCAGTCATAATAATTTTGTTCAAAGGAAAATGCAGCGTTGGGTTTTAATGTTTTTCTTTTTCTGTTGTTGTTAAGTAGAACTAGGGAGTCAATCAGTAAGTAGGTATAAAATAGCCTTTGCAATATACACGTTTTCAAAATATCATGCAGTTAGAAACTGAAGAAACTGAATGACAGCAGTTAATTAATAATATTATTTATTTGGAGAGAAAAGTAGTAAATAAACAGTGTTAGTGTGTAAGTATCCACTATAACTGTAGGACTTTTGTGTTAGCTGGTGAACCTTCAGGAGTTTTCTTTAAGTGAGGCTTACATCTATTTTAAAATAGAGATTATTGCAGTCACAAAGAAAATGATAAAATTATCCTATGGATAAGGAAATATCACATACATTAAGCACAAAAATCCTTGCTTACTCAGTTTTTAACCCTGGAACAAAGTTCTCTTTAGCTTATTCTCAAGTGTAGATTTTTGGAGGTAATTTTACTGTTCAACAGATTCCACGTGTTAAAGATAAATTTCTATGGAAAATATTAAAGTAAATATCTTTCAAGATGAATTCCAAAAATCCAAAAAAGCAATTTGCAAAAATGGAAGGACATATAATGTCTTATTGAGCTTTTGGATTAGTTTAGAATCTTTATTCATGTAGTTTTCTTGAAGCTTGTAAACCCAGACACATTATTACAAAATTTTATGTACACAGATTATAAAGTGTTCCTACATTCTTTTCAATTTTTCAGCTTTTAAAATTCTAACGGTTCTTTAAGTTTTTCATTGTGATAGATGTCTATGCTATTCAGTTACCTTATGCCATAGCATCTATCTCAGGATTTATGATTAAACCTGCCCCTTGTAATTCTGTGTTCACCTTATTAAAATATTCCCTGAGGTTTTCCCAGTCTGTGTTGAAGATGACTACATTGTCTACATATGCAGCACTTATTTTTCCTCTAAATGTGGTACATAAGCCTTTGATATGTTACTGGTCCTACACGGAACACAAAAGGCATTGTAGTAAATTGATATAGGTCCCTGATTTCACCACAGTTAGACTGAAGTGGCAGCTTCAGCATCTGGTGCCCAGCTGCTGTCCAGCTGCTTTGACTATCACTGACTGACCAAGCCAACTGTCTGTTTTAACCTCTTTATTGACACACTTACTAACTTGCAACTTGTTACTCTTCTGTGAGATAATTTCCAGAATTGTTTTGCTGACTTGTTTACTGAATGATTTCTTGCAGTACTGATAATGAGTTTGAGTTTTACAGCTTGCCTAACACTTGTTTGGCGCTCAGTGTTTTACCTGGATTCTCCATTCAGTCAATTTATATTCACTCCTTATACCTCAGATATTTAGCCCTTCCCCTCTCAGCCCATCTCCCTCTCTTTATCCTTCCTCTGCTAATATTTGCACAGGCTTACTCCATCTTTCTTATTTCTCTTTGCTATTTCTAATTACCTGGTCCATTTTTTTTTAGCCTCAGATCTACCACTTAGATCTGTTTCTGCAGAAGGTTGTACTCTATAGACTCTTCAGGATGGTCAGAAATAATGCCTTTAAACATATTTATTTTTCTCTTCCCTTTTTCTTTTTATTAATAGAAAGCGATCATTCATTTCAAATTATTTTTCCTTTTCTCTGGCATCACAAACTTTATCCACTCACAGCCCAAAGTTATCCACTCTGTTTCCTTCTGCAACTCTTTTTCCCAAATATCTCAGAAATCTCTCCAAATGCCTGTGACTGTGCCATCTGTTTTATTTTCTCTTTTATTACAATAATCTCACTGAGCAAACATTTCAAAATTAAGCACTGAGAACTTTCTTCTTGCTCCTCATTTGGACCATGTCACTTTTTATTCTCTCATTTTCTGTCTCATGAAATTCAAAAATTTTGCCATACTTTTCATGGATTATTCACATTTCTGCAACTTATCATTCACTCTGTCACTTTCTGTGTCACATATTTCAATTTCCTCCTTTCTTCCAGTAATGTAAAAGTTAATTAGCAATATATTTGTCTCTATCTTCATAGGCAGCCTCTCTATTTTCATCCATTATAATTCTGAAACATGCTGCATTCTTCATGGATTCCTTTCCCTTAAACTGTTAGCCCACTTTGCTGTGATCTTTAAATAAATTGACCAGTCAGTGATTGCTAAATTTTGTGTCAGTGGAAGAAAGCTGATAATTGTCCCTCCCTTCTTGTTGTCTCCCTGACAAGAGTCCAGATCTTTGCATTTTGTCAAGTTTTACAGCTTTCATATGCATGTGGTCGTATTTTGAGTGTTGTGTTCTCTCTTTTTCCTGTTTATCACATTCACTTATGATTAAAATCAAATTAGATTACGGATTAATTTGATCATGAATCATGACTACTTTTCGTTTTGGCTCAGAATAAAAGGCTGCACCTCTATTTCTAAACATAAAGTATTTGGACTCTCCCAAATAGTTCTTGGGTACGGTTCAGAAGTCTGTGTGGGAGCAACTCATTTTCAGAAGGCAGTCTACATAGCATGGACACAGCTAATCCATAAATATTTGCCTTGGTTGCAAAGAACAGTTCCTGGCATGTTTAATTCACTGGTATTGATGTAGCCAAAGTGTCTTGATTCTGGCTATCAGCTGTTTGTTGCTTTAGCACAAACAATAGTACTAATAATTGCAAGAATTTTTGAGAGAGATGAGATGGAGTTTGTAATACAATTTTGAGGAACTAAGATTAGCTCTGAAAGTAAGTCATTCCAAATGATTAACAAATCACTTCCTTCTATGTAGCATGGAATATAGTATATAGTTTTCAGAAAATGACACTTTTTTCTACCTAGAAACTTACATATTTTAAAAAAATGGAAAGCTGCCACTAGAAACCCTTTTCTGGCACATTTTTGGCATGTAAGCTATATGGTCATCAGAACTCCATAGCCATTGTCCTTGGAGGATATTTCAGCATTACAGGCAGTAACAGGTTTAGGCTTTAATATGGGTTTGCACACATATCACTTCCTCATTCTGACCAAATTCTTACAGCTGCATCACCCTTCATCGAAGGATATAATTGTTGGCTTGTTGGTTTCTAGAAAAGGCACATTAAAGAAATTCAACTTTAGTGGTTACAGCTCATTACATCTGTTGTCTGTTCTTGAATATTTCTGTTGGTTAGGAAAGAGAATAGGGAAATATGACAAAGAACTGTTCGCCAGAAAATGTGACAAAGGAAACTATGTCTTTTGCTTTAATACTCTCTACTTCTGTTGTCTGTCCTTATATCTTGCTTTCTCCCCACAGAGGGATCTGTCGCCATGTATTCTACCCTTTTATCACTGCATTTCTCTCTTTCTGAAGGTCTTTCTCTGTAGCTTTGGAAAGGTGCTCTTCAGCCCAGAGCGTGCCTCAACAACAAAGTATTGTCAACACACCCAGGGCTTTATGATCTTCTTCCTAACCTCCCGTTGGAGCAGTTACTTTGTCTTTAAGATGAGATGCCTAAGGCAGCAGTTTATGCACTCCTGCACAACAAACTGTTTCTCTATTTCTGTTTTCTTTAGGTTTTGTTCTCTTCCTTTTTTACTTAATGTAGAGTGTTTTCCAAGCTTTTTTAAAAATGGAATTATGCAGTTATAGTTGGACCTTGGCCCTAATGGGAATGAATAACTTGTTTATTCTCAAAGAAGTAGTAAACAGTTTGCCTGTGAGATTTGCCCTCAGATATGCTGAACAGGTTCTCCTAAAATTTTTAAAAGTCCAACAGGAAAAAAGAAAGCTAGAAAAACTGAAAGATCTCCTCTTAGTGAAAAGCTGAATGAAGATATCGTGTTATCCTTGGAACTGAATTTGCATTTCACTGATGGAGGATTTTTTACTGACTAACTGTTGGGTACTGTCTTATAAGAGATCATGATTTTACATAGGTGGAATCCTTTGAATGCTTGTCCATTTATATATTCATACTATTGGAATTTGTATTGCAGGCATAGAGAACAGACTTTGTATTAGTAACCAGAGGTTGCGTCTAATTTTTCAAACTATATGTATTAATAAAAAATAATGAGTAATAGAAAATTTGTTTCTGGCAATGCAGAATTATCTAAGAAAGAGTCGGAAAAAGAGAGGAAGGAAAGTTTGGTACTGAATTTATAAATGAGCAACACATTTGAAGAGCTACAGGAATTGATAAGTATTCTTTCTTTTTCAAGTGCTTCCTCATAAGTATGGAAGCACTTCATGGTATGTATATGGCTTATTCTTAGCAGTACGTTCCCTTTATAGTGAAAGTTACCTGGAAAAGAATCTTGAAATTTTCTTAGAAGAAAAAACCTTGGGACAGCTCTATTAAATGCATGTTTTGAATGTCTTGGTGAGTAACTGGTGGAACTGAATGAATATGAAGTTCCAAGTTCCAAGTGGCCATCCTGCCAGTCTCAGTAACACAGGTATATTGACTTAAAATGAATTCTGATAGAATTGGGACAGAACTTATACACTTATAGCTTTTGTGTCTAATACAATATATAGCTTATGTGTCTAATAGATATTTAATTCAGACAGTTTTCCTGCATTCCATTGGGAATCTTCCATTGGGAGATTTTGAACATACTCTTAGAATGCTTTAAAACTTTTAATTTAATAAATTAAAGTCTTATTTAAGCAAGCTTTATTGATAACCTTAGAAAAAAAACATTTTTTTTGAGTTTTAGCTCAACTTTTAGAGATCTAATTTTCTCCCACATGATTATTAAACATAATGCTTTCATTAGATTTATTTGCCATTATGCTGACTGAAGGACTAGTATGGCAAAACTATTTGTACTTGTATTATACATATATGTATATTTCCAAAAGATTTCTGTAATCACAGACCCATAGAAAATGGAAATGATGTTACAGTTAAGACAATTTAGATATATATAAAATTTTATTAAAATATTTTTATATTTTACAACATGACAAATGCTTATTACAGGTTAGCTTATTTTATTCGGGATTTCATCTCAAACGTGCTTTTTTTTCCTCCAAGCTTTTCATAATACTAAAAAGTTACGAGAGTGACGAATATTTATTTTAATTGTTTAATACAAAATTTCAGTAATATATATGATTTTCAATATAGCTATACAAACCAGAAGAGTGTACTGATGAATATAACAACAATTATATTAATATATTATTAGTACTAGATATTGATATAGTATTAACGTTGTATATACTTTTGCATATTAGGCTGTATACATGCAGCCATGAATCTGGCATTACAAAAACTTTTTGGAATCTTATCTAAAAGCATTCAGAAGGATCAGATAAAAATACTAATTTAGGTGGTCAGATCATACCCTGTGCTGAAAAAATGTTATCTTGCAAAGATTACCACATAATATAGCTAAAAAAAATTTTGGTTAATTAAACTCCTGCAGAAATACTCAACTTCCTGCATGTAAATAAAGGAATTTTGAGTCTTTCCCAGGCTCAAAATGTCTTATTAGTGAGACACATAGTGTGTCTTATTAGTGACAATTTCACTAGTGTTCTTCATTGATTTGCTTGATTTACTTACTCCTAAGTTTCACTCATTTCAGATTGAATGACTGTACAGGCATCAGATAGATGGAAGTTAACTGTTAAACTAGATTTCTATTAACTGTTAAATTTTTGTCTAATCGATTAATCAAAACAAAAAAAGGAAAATATATTTTGTTTTCTTGAAAAATTATAAAATAATGCAAGGGAAAGGAAACTTACTGGACATAGAAGAAATATGTATTTGTATTTCTCATGGGGTTTAAAATTTTTATTCATTTTTAAAAGAGAGAAAATAAAGAGCTACATTGGCATAATTGGAGAAAATAAACAAATGGTGTCTATGCCTTCCTTGCACACACAGCACCACTGTTATGGCAGTTCTTAGGAGCTAGAAGATGAGGTGTGACTCAAAGTGAACAGAGTCTTGAAGTGGAATTGCTCCAACTTTTCTTTAAAATAAACCCCCACAAAATATCGTAAGTAGTCTAATACTCAGAGATTTGTCTTTATTCATTTTTTTTAACCATACAAACTAATTAACTAAAACAAGATGACTCTGTACACAAGGAAAACACTAAACCTCTATGAAGTCCTATCCACTATTTCCTTACAGAGTAGGTTCTTCTAGGCCAGTTTCTTGTCCACCAGCTTTTGGTGGCTTTTAAAAATGCCACATTCTGAACTTCTTAGGGAAGCTGCAATCCCCTTCTTTCCTATTTTCCCGCTTCTGTTAAGATAGAGAAGCTTATTAACATCACAGAAATACAAGTGAGAAGAGAATATTCTTAAGGTAAATAAATACAGCCTAAGGGAGTAGTAGTGTTTTGGAAGCAGTGTAAGGGCAAGGAGAGCTTGTGGAGAGGTCAAGTGGGAGTTGTGAGAGTGATGGTTTGGAAAAAGCCAGATGGACTTTGGGCACCTGTACAAGGATTGGGGAGAGTGACCTGGATAGTTGCTGAATTCTTCCTCTAGGCCAACAGTGCTCCTGCATTGCAGTTGTTTGAAGTAAGGTTACTATGATCTGGAGTCACAGAAGGAGCAGAGCTGAGGTGGAGGATAGATGAATATTACTAAATATCAGGACTTACGACTTCTGCTGCTGATGAACTAAGTGGGTTAGAGAGGAGCACTTACAGCTGTTTCCCACATTCTTTAGTCCTTCTCCGAAAAAAAACCCAGCAAGCTACATGAAATGGAGAATGAGATTGATTATTTGACTGTTAGAAATTTGGGCTAATGCCTAAAGATATCTTTGATCCATTATAAAACTTAAACTGAAGTAAATGGCCAGTTCCCTTTTCCTCAAAGTTAAGATGAGTTAAGCAAGACAAATGCTGGAATACTTTGCTTAAGAAAATAATCTCAACTTTCCCTAGAGATATGGCTATATCAGTTCTTGTACGCACTTGTCTGAGAAAATTATAATGTATTGATAATATCTTCACTTCCCGAAGCACACTCTGAATAATCATTCAGATTATTCAAAAATTTGGGGGGGAGCATAATAAGTAAGTCATTTGGAAAAGAGATTGGAGTTTGGAGAAATAGAACTGGACAACATTGAAAGGATCTTTCATAATTCAAAATTGTAATCCGAGTTATAGAAGTAGAAGCATTTTAGAATATGTTGAGACTAATCTCTCTTCTCAGTCCCAGATGTGACTATCTGGGTATGTCTGAATACAACTGAATATATCTGAATATGTCTGAATATTCTATCTGAATATGTTCATCAAATTCTAATATATAGAGGATATATATTAGGATATCTTCTAAATGGAAACCCTACACTAAAGGTTCTTTCTTTCCTTCCTTCCTTCCTTCCTTCCTTCCTTCCTTCCTTCCTTCCTTCCTTCCTTCCTTCCTTCCTTCCTTCCTTCCTTCCTTCCTTCCTTCCTTCCTTTAAACACTTATTCGTTTTTTTGTAATGCGGCATAATTTAACATTTGCACTCCAGTAGAATCCAATGGTATAAGCAAAAGTACATTGAACAATATGTATTGAATTTATTTACAGATGGTTACAGATGAAAGCAGAATGGGAAGATAACTAGCTATGAGAGATGAAAGACCCACCGTATAGAGACCTGGGAATGAAGAAGGCTTCAAAACAAGAATTGCTTCACTTTTAACAAAGATAAATGTAAAATCCTGTACTTGGAACAAGATAATCAACACCTGGAATAGGGTTCAGGTTTGATTCCCCCAGCTCCAGAGAGAATTTGGAAAATTGGAGAGTCCAGTGGAGGACCATTAAGATGATTACAATTTTGGAGAGCTTGACATATGCTCTCCAAAGGAAAGGTTAAAGTATTTAGATTTGTTCAGCCTAGGAAAGAGAAGGCTCAGGGACAATTTAGCCCCACAGTCTTCTCATACCTCAATGGCTAATTAAAGGTGGGATACTGATAAAAGATTTTTCATCTTGAGAAAAATTAAACATTGGAGTAGGTTTCCCAGAAAAAATGGTGGAATTTCAGTCTTCACTGAAAATACTCAAGACTGAGTTTGAAAGGGCCTTTGATAACCAAATCTAAGGCTCTGCTTTTAATAGGAGTTTGGAACAAGGAGTTTGGATCAGTGGATCTTTGAAGGTCCCTCCGAACCTAGACTGTTCTGTGATTCTATGGTTATGAACAGTTCCTTTGACTGAATTAATGTGTTAAATTAAGTAGCAAATGACAGCAACATGAATTAAGCAGAAATATCTTTCAGTTTTTATGTTTGAAGTAAGATAGGCCAGTATTTAAACTTTTCACCATGCTTACATTAACTTTTTTTTCATCTGGAGATCTTTTGAGATCATTTTCCAGTTTGTCACAGTGATTTTCTGTCTTTTAACTGCTTTGCTAATGGCAACATGTGCTCATTTTTGGACAGTAAATATTAATACCTCATTTAACAAAGACTGTGAAAGTCTGTGTGAGAAAAGCAAGTTTTGTCACGACTTTTATGACTTAAAAAAACCCTGATTCTAACTGTCAAAAGGATGAGATATCTATATCATAAAAAGTTTTCAGTTGTTTTAATACTATTTTTTCTTTGCACTCTAAGATTTTTTAATCACTTACTGTCCATTATTTGAGAATAACATAGCAATGCACATTTAACCATGCTGTTATTTATTAGGCACTATTTAATACTATATTAATAAATATTAATAATTTAAATCTTCTGTTAATTAATCTCTAATACTATTATAACCCCTGTGTATTATAATCCCTGTGTTTGTATCCTTGTCAAGTTCTTTTTAATGGATAAAGTAATAATTCGCTTCATATACCTAGTTATCAACCTATTACCATTTAGTTATAAATAAACTAGATAAAAATTATGATCACAAATTACACAAAACACACACAACTGCTAAAAATATGACCTTATTCCTTCCGAAAGCCTCTATCATCTGATCACACTTTCAATCTGTCTTCCAATAACCTTCAAACTCAAAAGTTAGATACACATCTCAAAGACATTTTGATCTCTGTAAGTTTTTGGAAAACAGTAGCTAAATATGAGAAAGAAATTCAAAATGCAGCTACTTTTTAGAGGAAGTTAGCTGTTAGGTCATATGATTATGAGCTAGGCAAATTCAACCCCAAAACCTGGTAAGGCTCAGAGGAGCAATGCAGTAGGCAGAGAAATATTTGTAATCTAATCGGTGGAGCCCAATGAACCAGCTACCCCTCGTAGTTTCAAAGAATGATTTTTCCACTGCCCTCTCTGTGACATCCACAAAGATAACTCTACAAAGATACTTTCCTTAGAGTGCCATACACTAAAGGTGTGTAGGACTTATGATATGCAAGAGGGCCGGATCTTTGAAAAAGAGAATTTGGAGATTGTGTAAAACGGAAAATGGAATATGTTGAGAAAGGGCAACAACAGGGGTGACATCAGGGGTGACATAGTAGGATCAACTTTTATAGAGGAGTGAAAAGGAGGTTGAAGAGGCTGCTTGGTGCACAAGGAAATACTGGCCATCATCGTTGTTTAGCTGAGCATTGTACTTGGTGACTTCAGTTGATCCAATACTTGTATTAAATCCTATTTCTAAATGTCTTCTGTGTTGGAGTGGTCTCTATCCTGAGCCTGCACATGTGAATGCCAGCAAATTCCAAGTGGATAAGCTGATCAGGTGGAAAAGTTCTGAGTTCCAGTTGATAGATAAAGAGATTGTGGGTCTGAGGGACCCAAAGGTCTGGGTGCTAGTGAGTGGAGAGACCAAGGTCTAAGGACTCGTCTTAGACTGTGCATCTAAGGCTGGACACTGGAGAGACCTGTATTGTGTGTATGGGTGTGTGCAAGAGAATGAGCCACCGTGAGTCAGACTGAAGGAATTGAGGTCGGAGTGTCAGTTCCCAGAGTGACACCTTGAATCTGGGGGGGCTGGAGGTCAAGCGACTGATGGAAACCAGGACCTACGGGCCATCTATAGGATGGATCCATGCTGGGTGAGTGATCCCACTGTTGGGTGTCAGTCCTAATGAGCGAAGAGGAGGAACAGGCTTGGGCTGTTGGTGGAGCTTATGCAGCTGTGAGAGCTGTTTGTTTTGAAGTGGATGCCAGAAAAGGCCCTGATCACAATGTACCTGTGTAGCTGTGTTGCACGGTGTATGCGTGTGTGTACTTTATTTAGTTATTTTTACCAGAAGGAAGGCATCATGCTCTGTCTGGATAACAAAAAGTACTTTAACTAGTGTTTCTTGAGTTGCATCACAGTCAAAGAAACTTTGGATCAAATATAGCTTTTCTCTTTCTGTCACTTTTATTGTATTGTGAGATTTTGAATTCAAGTAAAAAGTGTGCAATACCCATGATTTAAGCATTCTGACATTTTAATTTCAGATCTTTAAACTTTAGTTCAGATCTATAAAGATAGATAAGCCAATATCTATGCTTCAACTAATTAGTTGAAGATATTGCTTCATATAGATATTTGAAGCTGTATATACCTTGGAAACTTTTTAGTAAAGTAAGCCTTACTACCATCTTTGAAATTGTACTAGCTCAAAAAGATGTCTGTATTTGTGTTTTAGATTTGAGAGAGTTTTTTCCAAGATCCATTTGGGCAAGCTGGGATAAGTTTTCCAATAGCTGCTGCAAAATATTGCTAATTGACTTGTCATTGAGAGGCTTTTAATTTATTTTTTTTTTCAGAAATGGTCATGGCATTCATAGTCTTTTTTGTTTGTTTGTGTGTTTTTAGTGTGCTCTAATGTCTTAAGAAAAAAAGCAATTATAAATGTAAAATTACCCTTTGTTAGAAAAGTCCATTGAGAAAAAAAACTCTCTTCATGGTAAAAAGAAAAAAAAAACACTGAATTCTTATTTCATTGAGACAATGTCAATGGAGATGAAAAATGTAGATCTTAATGAATAAGATTTAATAGTGTTTAAAGATTATATTCAGAAATGTGTTTGTTAGTGATAGCTAAAATGTTTTGCTAGAAGTAACTTTCAGAAGTTTTTGTTTGAAAAATGTTTTTATTTCTTAAACTCGGAAGCATAAACCTAGGTTCTCAAGTATCTTTTAGCTACATAAAACCTGATTAACAGCAATAATGCTTTACACAAGCTGCTTAAGATGTGCACCCTTTGGATGGTGCACCCACGGTGCACCGTACTCTTTTGAAGGCAGTAGTTAAAGCTAAGTATATGTTTAAATGCTATGATGGTTAATTCACCATGTGAGTATCTTCCCATGATGGACTTCTAAAACAAATACAATTTCTGCTATAACCTTGCCAGTCTGGGTTATTTTTATTGCATATTCTCCTACAGATGACTTCTTGGATTTTCTACACAGACATAACTCACTCCCTGAAAGTGAGGGCAAAATTCATATTCCAAGTAGCAAAGAGAAATTATTTTAAAAAATAGATTGTTTTCTTGTAGTAATACTAAATCTAGGAATAATTACTGGAGTTGGTAAAAGATCAGTAAATACCAGAGGAATAATTGATCAGACAGAAAAAAAAATCGAAGATAACTTGTTTTGCCATCTAGTGAATTTAACCATAATGTTATCATAGCACATTTTATATATACTTGAGCACATTTTATATATACTTGGACTGTTTTTGTTTGTTTGTTTTTCTGTGGAATTTTATTCTAGAACTAGAATGCACTTATTTCTGCTCTTTGAATCATTTGTCTCTTTTAATATCTTTGGTGATTCTTGAAATATTTGGTGCTGCAAATATGACCTGCCATTTCTACAAATGGACTGATTGAATCTGTCACACTGGTGGAATTTACAGTAAATTCACTGCAGCACAAGTGAAACCATGAGAAGTTTTATTGTCTAAAATGGCTGAATGTGAGATTCATTCTCATTTCATCAAAATACTATCTTTTTGTGTGCTCCTTAAGTGATAGGACAAAAGAAGAAAGTTCATTTTTCCACAGTCTGCGTGGCTGATTCATTTACAATACTTATATCAATATCAATCTATTGTTAAATATCCAAATAANATGGCTGATTCATTTACAATACTCAAATCAATATCAATGTATTTTTAAATATCCAAATAAAAGCAGAATCATTTTTAGCCAAGATTGAAGCAGCTAAGTACAATGTTAACTGGTAAATTAGAGATATTTAAAGCAAAAGTTGTTACAGAAACAAAATCTGCTGCTCTATTAGGCAAAGGTTCATTAATTGGTCAAATACAACATTTAGGATACATAATTGCCAATTTTCAGTTATTGTTTTAATTAACATACAAGGACTTTTTTTTTTTCTAATAAAGCAGAGACTTAGACATATCTCTGCTTTAAAAGATGCTTTTTTCTGAGTTTTATTACAGTGAATTATTGTTTTACGTAGATAGATATTGCTTTTTTTTGTAATGAATTTTGTTTAACTTACTTTGTTCCTAACTGATGTTGAATGAGGATATTTTCCTTTCGGAAGCAGGCTTATTTCAGTGCTTATTTTGCTTTGTTAAGTCTAATAGATAACTTTGTTATTATGCCTATATGAGTACTAACACTGTAATAAAAATCATGTTAATAGTCCTGTAAAGCAGACCACATAAACCGAGCACATTTATTTTCAGTGAAGACATGTGCTAATTTTTTATTAAGAGATACATTAAACATTGATACATCCAACCTCTGATTGAACCTTCAGAGTTGTCATATATAGGGGTAGCTGAAGATTTATTACGCAATATAAAATTAGGCGTATACAGTAAGCTTCATAATAAATGTCCTTTGAAGTCTGGAGATTGCCACAAAGAATAGTTCTTTTGTTGCACAATAAAAAAGGAATTTGAAAAACAAATATAAAGATATTTTAAATGGTTGTAGAAATTGGAAATCAAAAATGAGAAATATTTTTTTAAAGAAAAAACAAATTTGTTTCCTAAAGAGAAAACATATACTATAAAGAAGTCTGTCTTTCAATAATGGAAAAATCTAAATACAGTAGTTAGCCAAACATTTTTGGCAGCATCTTTATAAATATGTTATAGATAGGAATACTATTAAATGATGAGATAATAACTCAGACTAGTTTAAATTTTGTAAATGGAAATGTTTAAGATAAAACCTCACTACATAAAAATTTCTTGGGTGCCAGCATGATGTGTAAGCTAAAGGAACAATAAGACTTTGGTAGAAGTAAATATGTATTAAAAGGTAAACGACAGAAAGGTTAATTTTATTGTAGCATACTTAGGTCATTACTTATTCTTATATCTGTCTTTTCTGTTGATTTAAATACACAGCTGGAAGACCTAAAGACAATTGTTCAGCAACACAGGCAACCTTCAGTGGACAATCAGAATGTGCCTACAGCTGAAGAAGGTTGCTGGCATGACGCCTTTGTCATTCTTAAATCTGATTTCACAGAACTTGAAAGGAAGGTCCATGAAAGCTTTAATACAGCTCAACCACAAAAGATTTCATAGCAAAATTATCATGAGCAATATGCAAGGCATTTTTAATGTAACGCTGTCGCTGAGGCCTAAATAAGTGGTGATTTTATTTAGTTTTGACTACAGAAACTCCTTTAATTACATTAAAGTAGATTTATAAATGGTAGGGGAAAAGGTCTAAATAAAAGACACTACTTTTTCCTGATTAGTTTTGTGTAAGAAATATAATAAGACTTGATGAACTTGACACCTAGAATTATTATAACAATGTGTAGTTGGTGTTTATATCTAATAAAATTGGTCAATATTTAATTAATGGAAGCATTGTGAGAATGACACTTTTTTTCTCTATACAAACTCAAATACTTTCTAAAAGTAGGTCTACAAGTTTACTGTTAAGGACCAAACTTCTATTACAGAGAATGAAGGTCCTAATCCATAACTAACCTTTTATTTATACCATAATTTATATCAGAATAAATAAAATAAAAAATACCATTTAAAAGATTCATATGGGATTATTTTACAGAAGAGAGTCTCTTGGTAAGAACTCTACTTTTTCTGAAATGAGATGGTAATATCTATGCTTTAAGTAATAGGCTAGTGTTGTTTATATTGTTGTGGATGCTTTTTGACAGTCTCACCCCAAAGGAAAAACATCATTCCACAACAAGCTAGACTGTCTAATGATGGATTATAGTTTTCAGTACTCCTACCCATAGTGCACCTGGCAAAGCACAGAGACTTCACAGCAAAGGAGTAATTTGATTTTGTTTTATAAACTTGAAAATAAACTACTTGCTGCAGTCTAGCAACTCCATAGATGGAATAGATGTCCTAAACTCTTAAGTACCCTTAATTAGATAACAATACCAAAAACCCTAGAAAATCGGGAAAAAAATATATACTTTTAATTAATAAATTCTGCAGGGACTTGGTTTATTACATTGATGGGCATCTATATCTCCAGGACCGCACTGTTCGAGATTATCAGCTTGCTGATAACTACTTTGCTTGGGAAGCAGGAAAAGGGAGTGCACATACATTTCCAGAACAGTTTCTCAGTTTGAGCTGGGTCACATCTACATGCAAGGTGTATGTCATACAATCTAGGTCATAATGGCCCTGGATTTTCACTTTCTGTAAAAGAATGGCAGTTCTGGAATGTATAAATGTCACTTTAAAATTTACCCTTCTATATAGCAGATGAAAATTGTCAGATTTTCTTTAAATATATTCAGACCGTTTCTAACGTTGTAAGATCGGTTCCCCAGCTCCTCACAAGAAAAATCTGGAGTGACCACTTCTTGTCTGCTGAAACATATTTACAGAAATCTAATGCTTTGACTGAACCATGGTAAAACCTGCCACTGTGAATGGTAGCACTTTTAACAGTTTGCACTCTTTACGTTTCTGTTTTGGACAGATAGCCATAATTTTTTTCCTATATTATTAATAAGAAATTACAGCATCTCTTTTATATGCAGGAACCTCCACTGTTTTTCAGGTAAGTCTATTTTGCTAGAATAACCCAAAATATTTAAGTAGACCAACTTTGTTGTCCATTGTAATGCAGTAAGATAGATCTGGCTAAAAGAAAAACAACACAGTTGAGAGACCCAGTGAGCTAACAAGCTACCTCCAAGTCAGAACTTACTGTCCTGGATTGCTTCCTATCAATAACCTGCCTCTTTACCTAGTGTATTCTTTATTCTGGTCCTGTTTTCAAATGCTCTGAATAGAGACAACTGAGAATACAAAAATCATTTTGAAGTGTGATGCGAGAACTGTCAAGTATTGTGTAAACATTTGTTTTATGAAATTTACTTGTAATATCCTATATGAACCATAATTCATATATTTTGTGTGTGAGAATACAAAATTTTGAATGTACACAGCTTCAATCTTAAGGGCTGATCATGATTTTTCTCTAGTGTTGCAGAACTTTGTCATCTGATCATGAAATATAGATTTATTTGGACAGGAATTCATATCTTATGAGACAGCCAGTCAAATTAGTCTTTTCTGTTCTATTCTTCGTGCAGGAAACTTTTTTTCAGTCCTTAATTTTTTTCCTATTACTTTTATATACTTTAGTTATTATTGAGGAAGCAAAGATACAACGGCTATTTCGATCTACTGGACATATTCCTCACAGGTCCGTGGGGAAAAAATAGCCATGTCTCTGGTCTATGATGGAGGTCACTCCCTGCTTCTGAGTTGCAAAATAATAATAAAGTGACAGTCACAGGTGCATGTCCACATGCTTGTCCCAGCAGTTTCCTAACCCTGTATCAGAGTTGCATGCCATTCCCTTTCCAGGTAAAGAACACAAAGCAACTGGTTTCAATCAACTTTGGAAGAAATTAGGACTGCAAAAGATGCTGCCTACTATACTTTCTCCACACCATCACCCTGACGGATATCAGTCAAGGTCAGTATGTGAATATAAACATTTTTAATTTTCTGTCTCCTCGTTAAGAAGCAGATTAAAGTCGTAATTCCTAGCTTTCATATAGTCTTTCTCCTCCCTTTTTTTTCATCCTTGCCCCTCGACCCATTTAATATATTTTATCATAAATGTCATGACTGTTATGTATTGCAGACAAAATGGATGAATGTGAAGAATGATTTCAGAAACACTCATATCCCTCTGATGCTATGCCTGCAGCTGGACTCTTCACTTTACAGTTTTTGGGCAGTTTCCTTTAGATAAAAAGAACAGAATGATGATGATCTATCCTATTTTTTTTTCTATTTTTTGCTTTTCCTGTAGCACCTCTTTTACATTTTGGTAGAAGAGTTTGCATCCAACACAAGAAAATCACCCCAATAGCAATGTCTGTGATCTCTTAGGCCCTTAAGATAGTGAAATTCCAGAAAAAGACTGAATTGTCTTTTTTGTTATAAGGTAATTTTATTTTTTTACTTAGTAAACCTACTTTTTTTCTGAAGCAGAAGAAGCTTCCAGTGAGTCAGATAACTTTTCATTTAATGTGTCCTGTGTATAAGTTACAGATCCTTTTCATTAGCTGAAAAGTCAGACTGAAAAAGAGCAGAAGTGGGATTCCTTTGGAGATCCTTCACTATGAAATTATTTAGTAGTCATATCCAAAGCCTGTTTCTAGCTTCCTTACAATGTAAGACTGTGCATTCACAAATTGTAAAAATGCAGCCCTGTATTCAAGCAAAAAAAATCCACATGCCTACATGCCAACATCATGTCACATAAATCTTACCATTTGTGATGAGAACTTCTTCAGTGTGTTCAAAGAACAAGTTCATACTTGGCCTTTTGTTATGCTCTGTGCATGGATATACTTCATTTCTTTTCAGATACCTGATGCTGTGTCATAGAGCTCCACTTTTGTAAATATCTTCTGCATAGGCTAAATGTTTGTTCACTAGCCCAGAATATTGTTTGGCTCCTTGGTAATTTACAAGAATTCTCATTTCCCTTTCTGATTCTTATGGTTTACAGAACTCTTCCAAACATGAGTATTTTGTTTGCAGTGGAATGCAGTAAGCTTTTGATAAAAGCATTATCTTTCATTCTTTTAAACTTAGCAGGTAGGGAAAAAAAAGAAAAAAAAAGAACTTAAATTGTTTTCCTGTGCGTTTAGAGTAAGGGGGGAAACAGGCTTATCATGTGACCTTGAAGAGCCTTTGACTTGTTGAAGGATGTGTAAAGAACATGCTCATTCATTGATCTTCAAGTACAAAAGGATACATAATGCAGAACACAAGTTGCACCATTCATTGTGATGGGTGGGGGTGTTTATGAAGGAAGAGAAACTGATAAGTCTGTACTTCAAACTGAAATTTTATGCCTGAGTGTTTAGACTCAAAATGAGTCTGAATGCTCAGATGGCCATTCAGAATGGCCAACTTACTGGAATTCTTCAGGAAAGAAACCCCTCTGTAATTCCTGATTTCCTGAGGGTATGTCTTTTACATTGACAGAAGATGAATTTTATGTTGTTATCTCTGTTTTGCATTCTGATGGGATAATTACCAGTTCAAGCTTCCACATGACCTTTCCATTTTTTTTCCCTGTAATATATTTTTCTCAGAAAGAATGATCAGTCTCTGAGGAAAACCCAGATTCTGCTTAAACATCTCTGTCTCAGTGAACACTGAAAAAATTAACCTATATTATTATAGACCAAGGAAGTTCACAGAATGCTTTTGCCTTAGTGATGCGGATTTTCCTAGATGTTGGAAGAATCTACTATATATGTTACCTAGCCACCACAACAACATAGAGTCTAGCCCTCTCAGAACTACAGACTCTCATAAATACTTAAGAGTTTCATGCTCATCTTTGGTTTGGATGTCTTCAAATGTGAATATAATGAGTCTATTCTCACCAAGTAGTAGGTTGCTGTTCTTCAGACTTATAGGTTCGTCCTCTGTGGTAGTGAAATCTGCTTCAACTCATAAGAGATGTCCCTCCACCTACCCAGGCTTCCTAAAACAGCGTTGTCAAGTGTATGTCTGTTAGCATATCTAGCTCATTTGGGCATCTTCATTTATTTGGTCTTTCATTTTAAGAGGAACAGAAGCTTCATTTCAGTATGCTAGAGCTCCGACTTTAGAGTTGAAGCAAAGCATTCCTTTTTTTTCATGTCTAAAATTGACACACATATTCAATGACAGCTAATTCAATAAACATTTAATAGATCATTACTTGTATGAAGTTTTGTTTTCTCTGCTGGGAAATGATTCATCTAAAGATTTTTCCCTTCCACAAACGAAAAGCTCCTCTGTTAGCAGAAAATGTGGGGAGATGTGCTGTAATGTGTTCTTGACCATGCTGGGGCATACGGTCCACCTGCTTTAGATCTGCTTGCTTCCCACCATAAAGAGAAGATATCAGTTCTTCCACTCTCATTTTCCTGTGGCAGAGTCATAGCAGTAAGACACGTGCTAATTGACTGTTGGTAAGGTCTCTGACATCACTACAGTTGCTTTCAAACCTGTATACAGCACAGACTGACCACTTGACACATTTCAGCCCCAGAATATTACATCTCACAGGGGGATGTTGGATATCTGCTAGAGTACCTCTATCTCTAATAAGTGATTGTCTTGGAATATAGTCTGCTCTCCCTAGAGTTTCCCATATCTCTACTAGAACCCCCTCAGAATGTGTTCATGACCCATGACTCTCTTGTGCTATCATTATGATTATAATTTTCCTTTTGTGTTTCTCATACTTCTGTCAAGAATAGTTGGTATGCTTATTCTTGTCAAGGGCTCTCTCAGATCTTAACCTAAGAAGTGGACACAGGAATCTCACTTTGAACACTCTTTGAGTCATATGCCCTAATTGTTGACTATCACTCAAAAATCAATGTAGAGGTTACTTTCATTAACAGATTTTTTTTGAAGAGTACAGTGCAGCTGTAGTTCAATGTCAGTTCTCATTCAAAGTCTTCCAGTGTTTCTATTTTTTTCCCCTGTATGATTGAAACTAAGCTAAAACAATGCCAAACTTGCTCTATATTATGTTTCTTTATACTAAGTGAGATAGAGTGTGGTTATGAGTGCTATACAAGTACTGCAGTATCAAAACTCAGAGAGGACATATTTATGAA
Source organism: Crypturellus undulatus (assembly GCA_013389825.1). NCBI lineage: Eukaryota > Metazoa > Chordata > Aves > Tinamiformes > Tinamidae > Crypturellus > Crypturellus undulatus. The sequence goes on from VWPW01011959.1 coordinate 444,317, forward strand.
TGTAGGTATGGTCTTTCGCTTGCAGAATTGCAACTACTAGTAAGCAATCTCTCTTTGTTTGTTGTAAGTTGTGAAGTAATTTAATTTTGTTAAATTGATTTTAATACCCTATTTTCATTAGGTATTTGGTTTTGGTGTACTCAAATATCCCAAAGGAACTTATCTTTAATTTGAATTAAATTTTGGCCAATGTTACTCATGAGGTTGTTGCAGGATAATACTAAGCACTGTGTATGGGTATATGAGAGAGTAAATTTAGTATTTCCTCAAATAATCTTATCTTTAAAGTCCAACATTTCACACTTCAGAACTGTGAAGATATAAAGCTTCATTATTAATACTAAATTCATATTTAGTTTAGTGATTTATTTATCTGAAGTCTGATTTTTTTTCTAAAACCTGCACTGAATAATGCAAAACAGCAGCCATGCTTCCCACATTGCATAGATACCTTTTTATGTTTTTGTTTTTGTTTGAGTTCACTATATTTCTGAAGTGATGACAGCATACATGTCAAATATTTTCAGAATGGCATGAGCCACTTTTCCTTTACCCAATACATTCAAAGAGGATATACCTACAGAAAGAGGAAGCTAATTTCATAAGTCGCTGATGACAGCATAACCACCAAGTAGCATAACAAAACAGAGCAACAAGTCAATTATATGTTGTCATCACTAATGTGTGAAAGTACCTTCTTAATTCTCCCTGTTCCACCCAGGCCCATGCTCTTATTTACAGCACAGAATATTTGCTCTATAATTCAGTGTGTCACTTCAGGGAATTTGTAGGAAGAAAGTAAACAGAGACAGACATTTGACATTCTCCAGAATCTGAAATAGACCTTTCTCCATTTTCCATTTCCATTTTACAGGAAAAACTCATCTATACATGTATTTTCAAATTAGAATAAAATGCATTTTGAATAAATGCAAGAACAATGAAATCAAGATTTTTAGGTTTAGTTTTGGTTGAATTTCAATTTCTGTCATCAAGAAATCGAAAACTAGTGGCATCCATGAGTGAATGAAGTTTATGAGGAGCAAACTGTAATTATATTAAATATTTATAGTGTGGTGACTAGATGGCTATGACCGGTAATAGAATACAGAACCTTTAACCTTTAAGTGACCAGTTTCAGTTTGACCTCAGTCAGTTGTGACTGAAAGTTGTTACCATGTGACAGTTATCGGTGGCCTATGTGAAATGTGTTGGTCTTAGCCTAACTCCAAGTGAATAGATGGTGATCCCTGT
>VWPW01011959.1:448070-530128 GCA_013389825.1 Crypturellus undulatus
GAAAAAATAATGACCTTTTGACTTCTATGTGCCCTGTTGTACACATGATATATATGGCATGTTTAGACTTCAGTTTTTATCCCAGATACATTTGATTTTAATCTTCCAGACTAATTAAGACAGTGACCATATTTTATTTAACCTAATTCAGATAGACTACTATCTAGGATTTTTGATGAAACTATCAAATTGTAATATATCCTATAATAATGGCAAGATATAACAGGTGCATATCTCTAAAAGTATTTAGACTATCTTTTATTTTAATTGTGCTAAAACAAACAGAAAGTGATATCAGAACACTTTATTGCATGTTGGTTCTGTATTTGATTATTTTACCATTTTAAGTTTTTTTTTGTAAGACAAAATAATGCATACATTAAAATTAAATTAAACCATTCTGCAAAATGGATGAATGCTAAAAAAACATAGGCTTTCATTTTCTTCAGGGACATTGAATAATGATACTTTCACTCTTCATATTTATGAATTACGGCATAGTATACACAGTGGCAGCATATGGAGGTTGAATCATTTTCTGCGCAGCTGTGCCCTGATATTGCTGTCGACAGCTATGCATTGTAAAAAAAAAAATTAGTATTCCAGTTCTTAAGGCTATATTGAATATCTTTTCAATATATTTTTATTGGAAAACTGTATATTATGCAATTTTTTTTCTTATGACATGAAAGCTGAAGGTGGTTAAAGTACCATTTATCTGAAATGTAGCTAGTATAGTTTTTAGCTAGTATAGTTTTTAAGTAAAATTTGGACTGAAGAAGGAAATCTTTCATGTGTAAAATCTAGTTAAAGCCAGCTTCCCTGCTCCTGCATATTCCAACAGAGGCAGGGGCATAGGTAGATAATACGTTAGCTATATGTTCAACGTTTCAGCAGTGCAAGTTGGTGAAAATCATAAACATTATGTATGCTCTTTCCAGACTGCCTAATATTCTTCCAAGTCTTTGTGGAGATGCCTGCTGTAAATTTTACTGTCCCATGAGGCCATGTGCTGAATTCATTTTGCATTTGGTGTTTTCTCACAAGTTGCAAGTTGGCAGACACCAGATGGTGCTAGGGAGACAACTGTCAAAAACCTCTGCAAACTTGAGAAAAGCTGAAATTAAGAGTATCTGAGGTTTTGTTGTGTGAGGTTTTGTGTCCCTGTTGAGTTGGGGAATCCTCTTTTTTTTTGTCGTAATGACTAATACTTTTGCAAGTATGCCTTCTCAGATTCTTTCACCTCTTCAATGCAACTTGAATTGCATCTCATGTAGGCCAGGTGTAACAATAATGTGTCCATGTGATTGTAAAAGGTGTTTTTAAAGCTTTTTTACAAAATTGCAGTCTATAACTGCATTATACTCTTTTTATGGCACTGACAGTAGTTATCCATATTTTAGGGACCTCAGGTAGCTGATATCTCAGCATATGGGCTTAATTTTAACAGACAGTCAGGTAACCAGGTTTTACATTAACAAACAGCCTGTACCTGAAAATAGCCTTCTGTTTAGGGAACCTTTGTCGAGAGACAGGAAGTTGTACTGTACAAGCCGTCCTTGTTTTGCCCGATTAAAAAGTCCGCACTTTCTGATGGATACCACATGGTGCTATGTTATCTTAGGCAGAGAAAAGAATCACAATATGTGCTGACAAATGTGAACTTTTCAACGCTAGTATATCTGACAACCACAACAAGAGCATAACTTAAACAAAAGTGAATGGTAAAAAATCGTAGGATCATAGGCAAATGTAAACTGGAAGGATCTCAGGAGGTCCCTGTCCAAGCTCCTGCTCAAAGCAGGCACAGCTTTGAGGTCAATATAAGCATCTCAGGGCTTTATCCAAGTCTAATACAACATGGAGACTTTCCAGTCTGAACCTGTCCTGTTTCAAGGTCCATTTGTCTCTAATCCTTTCACATTGCTCCACTGTGAAGTTCCTGCTTCCATGTTGAGGGTGACAGAGCACTGGAACAGGCTGCCCAGAGAGGTTGTGGAGTCTCCTTCTCTGGAGATCTTCAAGACCCACTTGGATGTAGTCCTGTGCCACGTGCTTTAAGTGGCCCTGCGTGTGCAGCGGGGTTGGACTAGATGACCTCTAGAGGTCCCTTCCAACCTTAGGCATTCTATGATTCTATGATTCTATGTTCTTGATATCCTCCCCATAGCTACTGGTAGACGCCAGGCCCCTCACAGGGGCCCTCTGCTCATCTTGCTTCAGTTTATCAGTGCCTTCCTTGAGGGTGAAAACTGAATGCAGTATTATGAAGGCCATGTAGCAAGTGCTGAACAAAGGAGGATAATCATTTCTCTCAATCTCTTGGCTGTGCTCTTTTTAATGCAATCAGGATAGCCTCTAGGCTGCTAGGGCATATTGCTACCTCATGCTCAATCCACTGTTTGCCAAGAGTCACAGAATCGCAGAATGACGTTGGAAGAGACCTCTAGAGATCATCTAGTCCAACCCCCCTGCTCCAGCAGAGACACCTAGAGCACGTGGCACAGGGTGGCATCTGGATGGGTCTTGAATATTTCCAAAAGATAATAATATAATATTACACAGGAGTGTAATGTGGGGGTAGGTGTGCCATTGGGAATGGGTGGAGTGATCATAATGATTAGGCTAGAGGGTGGGGCTGGGCTGGGGCTGAAGGGGAGTCCAGAGGAGAGGCCAGCGTAGGCTAGTAGGTTGCATAAAGGGTTGAGCAGAATAGAGGGTGGAGTGGGGTGGGTCACGTGGAGGGTCAGGTGGAGAGGGAGGTAGAGGGTCAGGCAGAGGGTAGGGAAAGATGGGGCAGGGCAATTTCGCCTAGAGAGGAGCATGCAGGTAAGGATAGGTAGAAAGTGGAAGATACGGGCTTTGGTGGAAAGCAGAGAGTGGGTTAGAGCAGAGGGGAGAGGAAAAGATGGAGGTGGGTAGAGTGGAGGGGAGGATGAGGTGGGAAGTAGGGACTTGGGTAGGCTTATGGTAGGATTAGGTTAGGGTAGGATTAGGGTGGCATTAGGCTACCCTAGGTTCTTTCCAGTAGATCTGCTTCCCAGGCAGGCAGTCTCCAGCCTGTATCAGTGCAAGCATGGGACTTGGCAATGTTCTTGCTGAACATAATAAAGTTCATGTTGATCCATTCCTCCAGTCTCCAGGCCCCTCTGTTTAACAGCCATGCATATTGACTTTCCTGCGTGATTTGGGATTATCTGCAAACTTCCCAAGAGTGTCTCTGTCTCCTACCCTCAAGTCATTGATTAAGAAGGTAAAAAAGAGAGGTCCCAATACAGACTATTATGATAGTCCACTTATTACAGGTTTCCAGATAGAGTTTGACCCATTCAGAACTACCCTGAATGTGGCTCTCCAACCATTTTTCAGACATGATATTTGAACATGTCTTCTGTTGTACAAGTAGCAATGGATTATCTTTGATATGGCAGAGAGTGTTGAACACCTTGTTAAAGTTGGGGCAAATTATGGTATTATACAAAGATTGTATACAGGAATGGCAAAACATTATTGCTGGACTTTTGAAGAAAAGAACTACTAAAGTAGAAAGGATTTTTTAGACAGGAAATTAGACTGACAGTTCACTGTTTATTTTAAGAAAACATTGAAAAATAAAGGTAAATATAGAAGAGTTCTGAAGAAGAGAAGCATGCAGGGTGAGTAACTGAAGGAAAAAAAGCCTTGGTGCCTAAAAGATAAAAGTCATTCAGCTAATTTTAGAATCCATTGAATTCATGTTAGCTCTGCTACTGACACCCATTCCAGCATGCTGAAAACAGTCCTTTTTAATTCATATTTGAAGAGTGTAATGCCTATCAAGTAATGGAAACTATATTGTCTCTTTTTTTTTTCTTTTTTTTTCCAGGTTTTTGCTTCCTCAGTCAGTTTAACAACAGCTTCCAGCCTTCCACTTCATTAAATATTGTAATATACACACAGCAATATTAAGGTGGATGGCATTTACCCATATGTTTCAGCATTGATGAAATGCTAAATAGTGTTGATTTACTGTACGTTAAAATAATTCAGGAATTGTATTTTCCCAAAAGATTTTATTAGAGAGTGAACTATTTTTTGGTCTTAACCATACAATAATTAAAGATATGCATGATGATTTCTGGGCATGACTTGTTAACTGTCTGTAAAAAAAAAGTGGTTCCCCCAGCCACATTAGAAAGATGAAGAATTGCGTGAATCAAAGATTCATAAACCTAGTTATGAAGTGTCATCAGAAAATTAAGGACAGAATAAAAGATCATCTGTGATGATTCAGAAGAAAAAGCAATGAAAGGAAGGGCAAACAGGACTATATCAAATTCATCACTACTTTTAGTTACATGATGGTGTCACATGTCTTTGCATCTGCTCCACTACAGTATATACTATAGACAAAGCATTACAGTTCTGCCTCCTAGAAGCAAAACAGCCTGTTTAGCACTTCTTTATATTTGTGAATAGTATAGTCAATGTGCACTATTAAAAACTGTGTCAATTTTATGTTTTTTTATTTGTATCAAATCAAATTGCATAATTATGAGCAAATAATTGACCTTTAAATTAAAGATCCAGTTTATGAAATTGTCTGTGTGTGATTGTGCTAAATATACCTATGTTTCCAATGCTGCAGATTTATAAATGAGGTATCTCTTTCTGTACTTAGACCGATTTATTCTCAGATATATGTCTGAGATATAATGTATGTCAGACATATGTTATATCCCAAAAGTGCTAAAATATGTGCCTCCATGATCAGGCTCTCTCTTTACTATAAGGCTTTCCAAGGCTGAAGTTCCACCTTCTTTGGCTCCTGATAAGCTGGCTACCTCTTCAGAAACTTGGAACCTGGGCATTCCCTCCACCATCCTGATAGAATTGTCCCACTACACGAATTGTAACTAAAAAGATACAGACCATGGCCATCATCCCGAGCCACTTTTTCAGTGAGATGAGAGAATCTAAATTTGTTGTTATCTTAGCTTTGAGCAGAAGGTGGGACTAGGCGATTTGCAGAGGTCCCACCCACTTCTGTGAATTTTACACTGGAGTGAGCTAGCCCACATAACAGTGTCTCACATACTGCTCAACACCAACTTGCGATCTGCTACTTTGCTTCATGAATCCAACAAATTGTGCCATCTTGTCTTAGTCTCAGAAAGCTTTCTGGAAGCTTGCTCTTCAAACAGATCTTCCTCTTAGAATTTCTTATCTTCGTCTACAGAAGGAGATGCACCCCTTAGTCGTTAGTCCCAGACAGTACCCTAAGGGCTGTGGTGCATTGCAGAGGATGGAGTGTGCCATAAAGAGGGTTCTGGCAGTCTGTAGGACATGTTGTGACAACCAAGGACTATACAGGCAATATCATGACCCTTTTAGCATTTTATTATGACTTTATTACAAAGTGTATCTAACAGTGAGACTGTAAGACTGCTCTAAAGGAGCAGCTAAAGGGAGCAAGAAACCAGGGTCAGAAGAAAGAGACACTAACAGGAAAGATAAATGGATCATGGTCAAAATCTATGACATCTAGTGACATTTGAAATCAGGCTGGGCAGAGTGCCTTTGCGGCACATCCTTGAAGCCCAGGTCAAGAAGATAATAACGTGCATGGTTAGGAATGTAGACAGCATGAATTTGCACCATTCTTCTCCAACACTTCTTTCTGATGTGATAACTGAGTCCAAACTGAGATCACATATAAATGTTTTAAAAATGAACTTGTGGCTAAAATTGCCTGTGGTTATTGCAGAGTCCTTCTGTATCTGAACTTAGAACACAACACGAGTCCTTTCTTCTCCTACCGTTGCCTCACTGCATCACTTTAAACAATTCCGTTCATTTTTCATCTGTAAAACAGGCAATAATAAAACAAATTTACCATACATGCAAACTGTTAAAATTAATTAGTTAATCTTGTGGATCTCATTTCTGCAGAGGCTTTCTATAGCCTACAACAGAGGCATACAGAAACCAGAAAAGGGAAGTGCATGCTTAAACTAGACAGTTTTGTCATTCCTAGAGGCAGAAAGAGTAGGCATAGACTGTCTGAAATTTCAGTTTCCTTTTCTTCTTACACTTATGTCTGCATTTGGAAGACTAATGCTCTAATAATACTTAGTACTCATTTGGAAATTTAGATGAGACATTTGGTTACTTAAGTAGTTAGACTTAAGCTATCTCATAAATAAATGATGACTTAAAAAAATCCTTCTATATTTCATCTTATTATAGAAAGAAGGACTAGAAAACCCCCAGGGAATTGCTGTATCAGCCCTTCAATATGTATGTGATATTATCATGTGTTTTAACCAGTCTGGTCTTTAATAAATCAACTGATAGGGCTTCATTCCTTGGCCTCAGAAACACATATTTGTATATTTTTGTATTCATTCTGAGGGTTTGGTGTGTGTGTGTATGCATATATAAGTATATATACATGTTATATATAGATATATGCACATATATAGCTATAAATATGTACAATGTAACTATAAATGTGCAGGTATACAAATATTATTTTATGAAATTATTACATCTTATAGCAAAACATGTTTTCTGTGCAAGCTTACACTGGTCGGTCTGCAATCATGTGCTCTGCAGCAGCCCCGGACTATGCTGCACTGTTTTTCTAACTACCATTCTGATACAGACTGCATATAGTTCAAGTCTGACTTAGCTGTTATTGTAGGTATATTGATAGCTTCTCTCTGCTTCATTTTCCATCTGCAAAGCAAAAGGCTGGTTGAGAAGATAAATATGTCAAAGTCTGTGAGACAAATACAGAAATATATTACCAATAGAATGAGACCAAGTATATATGTAACTAAAACCAGGAGAATTAGAAAACCATGATGATTTTTTACTGATTTACATAAGAAGAAATTATTAAACTTCTTGAAAAGTCTGATTCAGGAGAGCACTTAAGCATGAATGTAATCTGAAGTTGATACTATTTAACCACTTTCATATAACTAATTGTGCTTAAATGGCTCGCTGAATTTGTAGATTAATATAAATGCATAAGTTCAGTATTTTTTTTAAATATGATCTAAGTAAGAGATGGCTTCACCTCTTGCTTCCATCTGTTTTCTTCTCATCTTCCCATTTTGGAGCTGAAATCCAACAAGATTCTAAAAATAAATCTTTTTTCCTTCTTTAAAAATTACATAACATCTATTGAAATTGGTCATTCATTTTCATCATATCTTGAAACACCGATTTACACACTGTATATAGTTTATTTTAATTTGTATTTTGATAATTTAAAGAGTATATATTATTCATAGACATTTTATTGTTTGCTGAATAACTTTATTTATAGAATTCTGTATATATATTGCTGCTATTCCCTTGTAAACTCTCTCTTCATAGCTCTGAAAACAGAATTCTAATGGGTGAAGAGTTCCAGTATCAATGCTTCCTGTGCTGTTCATCTGAGAGTAACTCCCTGTTCAGCAGAAGAAAAATATTCAGAATTACCCCTTATTTTGTTCCTAAAATAAGAGCTTTTCTTGTGAGATTACATGGAGTGCAAAAACTGAAAAGCTTATAGGGTTTACATTTTTTTTTTTTTACAGAAAGTAAATATTTAGACAAACAATAAGACAANCTTCATAGCTCTGAAAACAGAATTCTAATGGGTGAAGAGTTCCAGTATCAATGCTTCCTGTGCTGTTCATCTGAGAGTAACTCCCTGTTCAGCAGAAGAAAAATATTCAGAATTACCCCTTATTTTGTTCCTAAAATAAGAGCTTTTCTTGTGAGATTACATGGAGTGCAAAAACTGAAAAGCTTATAGGGTTTACATTTTTTATTTTTTTTTACAGAAGGTAAATATTTAGACAAACAATAAGACAAACAGAATAGATACAAATGTCACAGGTTGACTATTTAGAATCAATGACACTTAGAGATGGTGCAACAAGTAGTCCAACAAGTTTACATTATTAAAATCAATCAATATTTTTAAAAGGTAGCTTTTATTGTGTTCAGTCATGTTTCCCAAAGATAAGTAAGCCTTGTCTTTACACTAAAAACATATTAAAAAGTGTAAAATATTACCTTTACAGCTGTCTTGCATCCTTTTCCCAGGTTCTGCTTTAAGCATTTTTTTTTCTTTTTTCTTTGCAATATTTGCTATAACCAAGTGCTTTTACTGTAATTGCTCACATAATTTTCCTGATGCTGAGTCTGTAAGGTGTTTCAGTAATCATTTAATCAGTACCAACACGTTTTTATATTCCCACTGCCTGATTAAATTAATATGGTGTACAATAATGTGTTTTGCAGAAATCACTGACTCATCAAACATAAAATTAGACAGTAGTATAATTAAAACTGTGTTGATTTCATATCATATGAACTTATCTTTTTCAAATAAGGACAGGATTTTTCTTTGTTAATTATAAATAAGCAACTCTTTCTACCAGTTGAATTATAGCTAAATCTGGTTATCTGGTTGTGTGTGTTGATTAATTTTTTCTCATTTGTCATTGTGTTGTATTTCTAAGATATGACTCTAAAAATTTCTCAAGTTATATTTCTCTGACAGGAACACAAATGTTTAAAAAAATTAGAAAGCAATAAATTGTGAATCAAAACTCTTCTGAAACATTTGCCAATACATCTAGTTCTTAATCACATATTTTTGGTTTATATATGGAGTATTTGTCTCTAAATGAAAAGCCATCAAATTGCCCATTCCTGGGGTAAGAGGTTTTTTTCACCATGACAGAATAAATGTTACTGCTGTTTGAAACATCTGTAGATAAAATAGGATTTCAAATAGATATGTCAAAAAATTAAAAAATCTAAATCAAAATCTGACCATACTGGACTACTATGGTGTCTGAGATGTTGGTGCCTTCTCTGACCGAGTTAACTTGAAAATCAGAAGCTGGCATTCTTTATACCCAACTCCTGACGAAACTTCTCTCATATGAATATCCAAAAGAATATCTCAAAAGTCTTTATTTTTTTTAATTCAGATAAATGGCACTTTTGATATGCATTGTCTAATGCCTAATTCTTCTGTTCTACCCTCTTTCTCTTATGCAGTTGAATTCTAAATTGTAAGGACTCCATAATGAGAAATGTATGGTGAGTGATATGTGAAGTGATATGGTGAATTTATATTATTTAGCAAATATTGGATCTATATATTTATACATACAGGACATTTGATCCCATGGAAGAGTTAACTGTAATTACGTAATATCTGTTAGTAATCTATTTGAAATTGAAGTATGCCCAATTCCTTTTTTTTTNATGTAACTAAAACCAGGAGAATTAGAAAACCATGATGATTTTTTACTGATTTACATAAGAAGAAATTATTAAACTTCTTGAAAAGTCTGATTCAGGAGAGCACTTAAGCATGAATGTAATCTGAAGTTGATACTATTTAACCACTTTCATATAACTAATTGTGCTTAAATGGCTCGCTGAATTTGTAGATTAATATAAATGCATAAGTTCAGTATTTTTTTTAAATATGATCTAAGTAAGAGATGGCTTCACCTCTTGCTTCCATCTGTTTTCTTCTCATCTTCCCATTTTGGAGCTGAAATCCAACAAGATTCTAAAAATAAATCTTTTTTTCTTCTTTAAAAATTAACTAACATCTATTGAAATTGGTCAATTCATTTTCATCATATCTTAAACACCGATTTACACACTTGTATATAGTTTATTTNCATTTTCATCATATCTTGAAACACCGATTTACACACTGTATATAGTTTATTTTAATTTGTATTTTGATAATTTAAAGAGTATATATTATTCATAGACATTTTATTGTTTGCTGAATAACTTTATTTATAGAATTCTGTATATATATTGCTACTATTCCCTTGTAAACTCTCTCTTCATAGCTCTGAAAACAGAATTCTAATGGGTGAAGAGTTCCAGTATCAATGCTTCCTGTGCTGTTCATCTGAGAGTAACTCCCTGTTCAGCAGAAGAAAAATATTCAGAATTACCCCTTATTTTGTTCCTAAAATAAGAGCTTTTCTTGTGAGATTACATGGAGTGCAAAAACTGAAAAGCTTATAGGGTTTACATTTTTTTTTTTTTACAGAAAGTAAATATTTAGACAAACAATAAGACAAACGGAATAGATACAAATGTCACAGGTTGACTATTTAGAATCAATGACACTTAGAGATGGTGCAACAAGTAGTCCAACAAGTTTACATTATTAAAATCAATCAATATTTTTAAAAGGTAGCTTTTATTGTGTTCAGTCATGTTTCCCAAAGATAAGTAAGCCTTGTCTTTACACTAAAAACATATTAAAAAGTGTAAAATATTACCTTTACAGCTGTCTTGCATCCTTTTCCCAGGTTCTGCTTTAAGCATTTTTTTTTCTTTTTTCTTTGCAATATTTGCTATAACCAAGTGCTTTTACTGTAATTGCTCACATAATTTTCCTGATGCTGAGTCTGTAAGGTGTTTCAGTAATCATTTAATCAGTACCAACACGTTTTTATATTCCCACTGCCTGATTAAATTAATATGGTGTACAATAATGTGTTTTGCAGAAATCACTGACTCATCAAACATAAAATTAGACAGTAGTATAATTAAAACTGTGTTGATTTCATATCATATGAACTTATCTTTTTCAAATAAGGACAGGATTTTTCTTTGTTAATTATAAATAAGCAACTCTTTCTACCAGTTGAATTATAGCTAAATCTGGTTATCTGGTTGTGTGTGTTGATTAATTTTTTCTCATTTGTCATTGTGTTGTATTTCTAAGATATGACTCTAAAAATTTCTCAAGTTATATTTCTCTGACAGGAACACAAATGTTTAAAAAAATTAGAAAGCAATAAATTGTGAATCAAAACTCTTCTGAAACATTTGCCAATACATCTAGTTCTTAATCACATATTTTTGGTTTATATATGGAGTATTTGTCTCTAAATGAAAAGCCATCAAATTGCCCATTCCTGGGGTAAGAGGTTTTTTTCACCATCACAGAATAAGTGTTACTGCTGTTTGAAACATCTGTAGATAAAATAGGATTTCAAATAGATATGTCAAAAAATTAAAAAATCTAAATCAAAATCTGACCATACTGGACTACTACGGTGTCTGAGATGTTGGTGCCTTCTCTGACCGAGTTAACTTGAAAATCAGAAGCTGGCATTCTTTATACCCAACTCCTGACGAAACTTCTCTCATATGAATATCCAAAAGAATATCTCAAAAGTCTTTATTTTTTTTAATTCAGATAAATGGCACTTTTGATATGCATTGTCTAATGTCTAATTCTTCTGTTCTACCCTCTTTGTCTTATGCAGTTGAATTCTAAATTGTAAGGACTCCATAATGAGAAATGTATGGTGAGTGATATGTGAAGTGATATGGTGAATTTATATTATTTAGCAAATATTGGATCTATATATTTATACATACAGGACATTTGATCCCATGGAAGAGTTAACTGTAATTACGTAATATCTGTTAGTAATCTATTTGAAATTGAAGTATGCCCAATTCCTTTTTTTTTTCTCATACAAGTATCTCCATTTGAATATGAATAACATATTTATGACATTGCACCAGTTTCTTTTCCTTTTTTTTGTTTAATTTCTTATGTCTCGATATATGAAAATGTGTTAATGTTGATCTGACTATAGGTAAATGAGTATATATACGATGACAAAGTAAAGAAACAACTGAATATCATTAAAACATCTGACTGTCAAGAGTGCCTGTTTGTAATTCCATACATAGGTATGCAATTCACTCTAATTTTAAGGGGCAAAGGTCAGTGAAAAGCTATGTGAAATGGAGGACATTTAATTGTAACTCATTATTTTCAATTTGGGTATTCTTTATAAATCCACTGTAACTCCATATGCTACTGTCTCTGGTTAAACTTCTCAGATATTGTTGAGTGGGATCAATAAAAACTGATAATAGGAGCCTGTGGAATTTTATATATCCTCATTCTGACAATGTGTTTGCCCTGGACACTTCTGAGGAGGACCAGTTCAAAATTCTGAACTCCTTAGAATACTCCTGGGCCTTTTATACAGTTTTGTTTAACTGAAGAGTTTAGAACTATGGATCTGAAATAGCGTGTTTTTTCTTTTTTCTTTTTTTTCTTGAGATCATACAGTTGGTTTGCTGCGCTTCTGATTTTGTTAAACTTCTAAAATTTTGGTTACACCAGATTTCAAGATTTTTTTTTGAATTGGAGAATGTATTCCTATGCTTTCATCACACAAACTCTCTGTTTGCTTTCTGTATTACAAATAATTCTAAAGCTAGTTTGAATCATATTGTCTATTTCAAGAGACTTCAAATTTCTTTTTGTTATTCTTTCTTATTTATTTGAACATTTTTTCAAAGTCAGCAGATCAAGAACTAGAATATCTAAAGACATTGATTACTGTTATTATTCAAATTAGGTAGCTGAAAGGATTAACTGTATTGATAGTTAAACAAAAGATTACACAAAACTTGATCATGCATATTGCTTTCATGGTGTGTATTTGAAAGCAATTCACAAAACAAATTCACAAAATAAATTCATAAGCTGGAGAAGCTGAGGTGTACAGAACAGTGACTTGTGCAATGTTACTCATAAAAAGAGTCTTAACTATGTAGAAAATGTTGGTATTGCATGACCTAGTACATGCCACCCTCTAATGTTTCCTTTGTCATCTTCCTAAAATATACTTTCAAACTGAGAATGAAATAATGAAACTTTGTTAATGTTCTTCATTCCCTTGATCACAGTTTGTAATCGCTGTGTTATGATGTTTCCAAGACTATAGAAAGCATTAATTAAAAATACCAACAAAACGTTTTAGGCCATTTTCATTGTTGAAATAATTTCTTTTTGAAATGTACTGGAAATGGACTAGCAGAAGTGCTTTCTAAATTAAAGGTCGGACGTTTTCTCAGGTAATTAATGCAAATATTCTTCAGTTAGAACAACTAAAATTATTCTTAAAAACTATTATTTTCATCTTATAAAGCTATTTATTATATGTTTATCTTATTTATATACGTTAACTATCACTATTCTAGACCCTGAACTGCTAAAACTGTTCAACATGTAGGTATTATTTTTTTATGACCCAACTGAAAATTCCTTGAGACAATTCCACAAAAAATATTTTGAAACAACTTTCAAGATACAAATCTTCCAGGATTTACTTGAGAAAAACCTCTACCTTTATCTATAAGGATAGTAATACTTTGGCCTTTCTGCTATTAACATATTAACCACAATTAGTTTTACTAATACTGTTCCTACCAAGAAAGGAAAGGAAGCTTTTTAAACCAAGAAAAGCACCAGTACAGGTACCAGGGTTGACCTGCTGGAAAGGAGCTCCGCAGAGAGGGATTTGGGAGTCCTGGTTGACAAGAAGTTAACCAAGAGTCAGCAGTGTGCCCTTGTGGCCAAGAAGACCAAGGGGATCCTGGGATGCATCGGGAAGAGTGTTGACAGCAGGTCAAGAAAGGTGATCCACCCCTTCCACTCAGCTCTGATGAGGCCGCACCTGGAGTATTGGGTGCAGTTCTGGGCTCCCCAGCGCAAGAAGGATATGGAGCTTCTAGACAGGGTCCAGCGTAGGGCCACGAAGATGATTAGCGGACTTGAGCATCTGTCTTATGAGGACAGACTAAGTGAGCTGGGCCTCTTTAGTCTGGAGAAGAGAACACTGAGAGGAGATCTGATCAACATGTTCAAGTATCTGAGGGGTGATTGTAGGGAGGATGGGGCCAGGCTCTTCTCTGTAGTGGCTGGTGACAGGGCAAGGAGTAACAAGGGGTAAGTTGAAACATAGGAAGTTCAATCTCCATGTGAGGAAGAACTTTTTTCCTGTGAGGGTGACAGAGCCCTGGAACAGGCTGCCCAGAGAGGCTCCTTGTGGAGTTTCCTTCTCTGGAGATCTTCAAACCCGCTTTGATGCCACCCTGTGCCACGTGCTCTGGGTGTCCCTGCTGGAGCAGGGGGGTTGGACTAGATCATCCCTAGAGGTCCCTTCCAACCTCAACCATTCTGCGATTCTGTGATTCTGTGAAAAAAAATGAAAAAAATCAAACACAAAAAAAGTTTGACTATGACAAGGATGTTCTAGGCATAGAGAAATAACGCCTTTGCTATTTCATCTGCCCACAGCTTCCCAAAGGTCCTATCTCTCTCATATTATCATATTTTGAAGATATTTTCAGATTTTTGACTGCCTGTCTTTTAATAACTCCCATTTTTATTTTATTTTCCTGTTTCCCCATGGTTTGTCTTTTTTTTTGACTACTGCGTTTTTCAAGGTAGCTATGAGTGCTCAGCACTTTGCCTAGAATTTGGATCAAAATTTTGTATGATTTTTGTGTCCAGTAGTGACACTGAGCACAAGGCACTAGAAAGTTGAGTTGTGCTGTGGTGAAAAACTTTATCACATGTGTGAGGAATTGTATATAATCTCACATGATACTTATTTAATGACCATCTGTGGACTTATGGATAGTGTCTCTGTATATATTAATATGTATATGTGTGTGTATATTTTTATTTTCATGTAACTTTTTCTTTTTTGGTTCATTTTTGCTCCATAAAATGATATCAGCATCATCATTTAACATCAAAAGTCCTGTTTAACTTTCCATTTCTTTTCACTTTTAATACCAGTGTATATTTCAATATTTAAATATGTTGTGTAATTTACCAATACCCAAGTCAATGACAAAATAATGTAATAGCTGCTTCTTGTGAAATTAATTCACAAGAAATTATAGTACATCTAAGAAATTATGTATATATCATGTGTACCTACTCCTGACAAAGTATATTATTATATAAGAAGATATATCAGAGGGGTTTTGTTTTTTTTTTCTTTTCAGAAATCTCTTGCTGTAGGAGACAGTACTGGATGTCACTCAGTGTTGCTCATTTTGTGAGGGCTCTCAGCTTGAAATAGAGTTGCTTGTATCAACTGTGTGGAGAGAGAGAAAAGCTGATGGTCAGGTTAAGCAGCAGAGTCTCATTTAAAAGTTTTGTTTAGATTTTATCCCAGTTTAAACTGTGTGATTTATTAATCTTAAAATAACAGGATTTCATATTTCACTTCTTACTAATAACCTATAATTGAATTAAATTACTCCTGGAACTTCCTCATCATTAGACTTGATCAACAACTATAACATAAATCCTTGTACATGTGTAATTAGGTTATAAATTCTTGAAGGAGGCAATAGTCCTTGTCTATCTATACGTTTGTACAGCCAGCCATATAGTAGGATCCTAGTCCTGCTTGAGGATTTTTAGGTGCTATTGTAATATGTTTTGCTTTCAGAAGATTAGAATAAGTTTCCAGTAACTGTATGGATATTTATATGATTTCCTAATATGTGTATGCTACTTAAATAATAAAACTGCTGTTTAATACCTGACAATTTCCACAAGAAAAATGCTTACATTGATGAATGAACAATTATTATTAATTAACAAACCTCATTGTTTCCAGCTAATATTTCTTCTCATTGTAAATAGGCCTAAAGACAGTACTTTTCAGCTTCACATTACGTAACTGAGGACCAGAGAAAATAAAATAATTTTCTTACTACTGGAAGATGCAAATAATTCAAATCATTCCTAATCATTAAAATTTGAAACATCTGTTTATATTTAATTTTGACATGTAATTATGGACACAGTGTAAACATGAGCTACATAGAAAACAATGGGAACTAGTGCAAGTATGCAATACTCTACAATATCTCTTTGGAAGTCTATGCAAAGAGATATTGGAGCGATACACGTGAGGAAGCTGAAAGAATTCAGCTGGCATTTTTGTAATCATTAATATGTTTTCTGACAGGACTTTGAAATAAATAGATCCTGATTAGGTTTGAAAAATGAAAGCAACATAAAAGTACAATTTAATGAGAATGAGTTGAACCAAAGATGGACTCTGCAGAGTTCTGTCTGGAAAGGACAGGGAGTTTGATGAAATTAAAGTCATGAGGGTGCAGGTCTTGAGTTATGATTTAAGCAGAGATGGCACTGCAGGAGTGCATTGCAGACATAATAAGCTGCCCATATTAAAACAATTTAAAGATATCCAGGGTTGTATTAATGTCACGTAAATTTACCTGCCAAAAAATAGATGTCTGAACTAATCTGCATGTCTAGACACTCTTAAAGAAAGAGAAATAGCAGAAAACATGCTAACAGGGAATGACTAATCCTGTTCTGTATTTGGTGGGATGCCTATCTCTATCCACTTGTTATAGGATCTTCAGCAGTACATTTGAGAAGGATGCCCAATTTATTAGTGTCTATCAGGTGAGATAAATCCTGGATGAAACCAAGGGAGAAGGAATGTTCAAATCTAAAGACAAAGTCTTCCTTAAGCAGATGGAAAAAAACAAAAGCCAATGTCCAAAGAAAAAAGTCTTAAAATATTTTTTAGATTTTAGAATTGAGATAAAATGTTAGAAAAATCTAGAATTTAGAGTGAAGATTTACAGTGTTAAACTTGGAACTTAAACTAAACCTAATTTTGGAAATAGAATCATAGAATCATAGAATGCCTAAGGTTGGAAGGGACCTCTAGAGGTCATCTAGTCCAACCCCCCTGCACACACAGGGCCACCTAGAGCACGTGGCACAGGACTGCATCCAAGCGGGTCTTGAAGATCTCCAGAGAAAGAGACTCCACAACCTCTCTGGGCAGCCTGTGCCAGTGCTCTGTCACCCTCACTGTCAAGAAGTTCTTCCTTAAGTTCCCGTGGAACTTTTTATGCTTCAGTTTGTGGCCATTTCCTCTGGTTCTGTCAGTGACCACCAGTGAAAAGAGGCCAGCCCCATCCTCCTCATTGCCTCCCTTGAGGCACTTATAGACACAGATCAGATCCCCTCTCAGCCTTCTCTTCTCCAGGCTGAACAAATAGGAGTACAACAAAAAGTCTGCACTGATTTCAGGAAAATGTTGCAGGGGAAAGTGACAAAACAAAAACAAGGTTTGACAGTCTTGTGCAATTTTATAATATAAAACAGATTAATCACATGTAAATCCATAGTGTAAGAATCCATGACTGGAAAAAATGTGGAACCCTGAAAGCGAAGTCATGATGCAGTGTTCATACATCTAACATACATCTATTTATCTAAGAGGAATTAAAGGGCTTTTGGAGGAAATAGGAAAGATCTCTCGTTTAAAAAGAATTGTGTCTCAGCTTGATTAATAGCAAGATGCATCACAACTGCAAAGGCTGGTGAAGGAGTCTGCTCACTGTAAATGCAGGAGCTGGGAATGAGGAGTAGACAAGATGAGAAAGGCAAGTTGCACAGGCCAAGTCTCTCACTTGAATTCCAAGAAAAATGGGTGGGTATCATGAACAACAGAGAAGATATTCATTTGGGTATGTGTGTGTGTGCACGTGTGTGCAGGTATAAATACACATTATTAATGATTCAGAAAATAAACCAGTGAGCATTTGATTTACCGATGTAGTCTTGAAGTATTCTAGTCCAAACTTAGATAATATGCCTAAATTAGCAATGTCTAAGCACAACTATGAATTGACACTTGTGATTTATTATTGAATAGGATTATTTATGATGCACACATGTTTTTCCATAATGCTGATTTTTTTTCTTAGCTGCTTCCATTCGCACAAAGCTATATATGGATTGAAAAGCATCTTGGAAGGAAATTTTGTCAAGAGATTATTAAAAGCATAAGGAAACTATTAGATACAGTTTTCAGTAATTTAAATTTCTAATATTTGATTTTTAAATGATGAAACATGCAGTAACCCAAATGACCCTGCACAAACATATACATGGAATAAATTATTTCAAATGAAAGCACGTAAGTTATTTGTTCAGCTGCTTTAGTGACTAGAAGGTTAGGAACAAAAGCTATTATTGTTCAGTGTATTTTTTCACAGGAAATAGACAGTGGCAAACATACAGTAGTTCAACACATGAGATCAGAGACACAGTTTTTATAGTAAACCAAAACCAGATGTTGGAAGGGCTCAAGACCTTTACAGAAATTATTAGTTATGTTTGCCTTTGAAAGCAAAGAAAGTTTACAGAGAGTCATGTACCTGATTAAGGAAAAGACGGGTTACAAAAGCTATGAGTATTAACTCATTCAAGAAAAATATTTGCCATGAAGACTTGGACTATTTTATGTAAGGCAGTGCATTATGTACATGGGATTTGAATTTTACCTTCATTTGATATTTGGGTGAGCATACTAACAGAATTTTAAAAATAAGAAATAAGATTTTTAAACATTAAGACCAGAGCTGTGTAATCTGACAGTAATCCCTGTCAGCAAGTCTGCAAGCACTGTCAGTTCCACTATGAAATGAGGCACAGTACTATATATATTAAAGAAGACCTGTGTTTTAATGAAGGCAATTTTATCAAGGATATTAATATGTACGTGTATTAATACATATGTGTATGTGTACAGCTATTCCTGTAGTATATAGCTTTCCTCTACTTAGATATTAGTAGCCTAGGACCATTGAATGTTAGCCAATTTCAATGGAATTTGATGTAACAGTTAAAACTAAGGTCTTGTTTCTAAATTCCTACAGGTTTCATGTAAATAAATAGGAAAGTAGAATTAGGCAGGAAATCATACCACTCAAGTAGGATAAAAAAAGGGGATGGAGGATGGCAACATGTCATACAGTTCAAATCGACAGGAAATCAAATTTATTAAATCTAGTACCCCCTAAACTATTTGTTGGCTTGGCATGTTGTACATCCACTTGTATAACTTGCCATTGAGCTTAATACAGTTTAAGTTAATACAGTTTAAGTCTTGTCGCTTGAAAAGTTACAATATTACCAACCAAGAGGAAGGATGGAAAGGCCAATACACAGTAGGCACTACAATAAAATCAACCCTTTGAAAGAAATGATATAACAGTATAACAGAAGGGAAAGATGAAACTAGGACATTGCATTACTGATCTTCATTTTACCTAAAAGAATCCAACTATACTAATTCTCAAAGCTTCTCTGGGCCCTAATGATCTTTTGGAGTTGCTTGATTGAGAATGGATATTTGGCACCTTGATGTTGAAAGTGCAAGTCTGCTGTGGCTTTTTTTTTTCTGTTTCTTTATTCTTTTTTTAAAGTCTATTTCTTTAGCCGTTGGACTAACTGTTCCCAGCAAAGGATTATCTTTTTTTCTTAGCAAAGATTTTAAGTTTTTTTTTTTCATTATCCCATTTCTACAAGATGGAAATGAGTTGAGAGAGCTTTGGTAGTCAACATATTTGTAGTCCTCTTATAGTTGCCTATCTATATGTAGAATGAACTATAGGCGCTTGAAATTGTGTTGCTGGAAATCCTAAATTGTTTCTGTGTTAAATATGTCAGTCTGTAGACACTAGATAATGACAATTAGGAAACAGATTGCAAAATACTATATAAGATCAGAGCACTTGTTGGAGATGTAGTCATAGTGAAAGAGAAAATCCTGTCATATGAACATTTAGAGTTTTCATTTGAAGTTATAATTTTAAGACTGGGAGGCTTTTGAAAGCATTGCGTATGTTAAAAGTGTAAGTGAAAAGCACTGAAAGTTAAGTGACAAGCAATCATCTCAGTATTACAGTAGTAATTAAATATAACTATATGACTGACTGACTGACCTCTCAAAGACTACTGCTATCAACAACAAGCAAAAAAACAATCTGAATCTAAAGTTGCAAAGGGCAGCATTTAGATGAGTATCTGTTAATTATGACTGCAGCAATATGTACTGTATTCTGTTAAGTACAATTGCATGTGGAGGAGAGATTCCTTGAGCACAACTTGTGAAATTTACCTTACACACTCCTGACATGCAGCTGCAGTCCAGTGGAATCCTGTTAGAGGAAAGGAATGTCTTTACATCTTCTCCATATAGTTTCAGGTATGCAATTTGAGTTCATATTGAAAAGAAGCTATACAAAACCACATAGAGTTCAGATATATAAGCACATATAACAATGTGGATTAAATTATGCTAAACTAGTGTCTTTACATGTCTTTTAATTTTGTATGGTAATTCTTTGGGCCTTCGCTACTATTAATAACTTAATATGTACTCTCTGTTTGACTGAATAGCTCTTAATTGTGTAAATATGGAAACACTATAGGCTTAAATGCTATTCAGATCTTAAATATTTGACAATGTCAATTACCTGGCTTTATAAAATCTTATTATGGATTTATAAAATCTAACTGAATTTCCATAAGTAGCCGTCATATATCATAAACGTGTTCTCAGTTAATTAGTCGGCCTTCCTGTTTGATTTACATTTTTCACTGTGAGAAATAGGAAATAAGGCACTATAATATAACTTAAAATCTCTCATAAAATAATTTAAACTTGTTATTATGAATTGATTCTTTGAAACTTCTCTAGTGACAGTCTGTTTGATCTTAAAGATATCCCAAGCAGGAATGCCATCTCATGTAGGTCTTTTGAATTTAGAGAAGGTTTCTGAGGACGGATTCTATCTACATTCACCATTAGCTATGCTGCCAGGTCCATTTTAATCTTCACAAAAACACAAGATTGTTCACTTTGTGTGATTTGGTGCATACTTTTATCAGAAGAGTAAGAAGGAGTGCTGAAACAGAGAATGTGTGCTTACATTGATCTTGAAGGATAAAATGAGCTACCTATATGTGATAGTGTATATGATAACTATAATAAAACATGCTCAGATCTACACCTTTTCCATCTTCTCACATTATACCACACGTAACACAAGAATAACCACTGAGTTTGCGGAATCAGCCAATATGTTAATCCCCCCTTAAGATTTCATAGAAACATTACACAACAGTCTGTCTTAAATATTCAATATTGGATGGCATTGGAGGCAGGATATTGGGCCAAGTGATATAAATAACTACCCAAATCCTGTCATCTTAATATAGGTACAAATGAGAAATTGGATGAAAAGAGAAATTGTTTCAACCTAGTTTCTGGTAGGAATGTATACACATCACAAGTTAAGCTGCTGTGATAAATAGTGTTTCTAATTGGCATTCTTGCTGATGGTTTCAAAGAGATAAATGGTTTCAAAGAGATAAAGAAACTGAGCTACTCTCTTGCACTAACAGATGAATCTTCCAGCACAAGGATTAATGTAGTTTTGCAGTGATTGTTTTCCAACACTGTTACAAGCAATCTGCTGATACTGCTTACTTTTACCATCGTTCTTAAAACATATGAGTGAAATAAACATTAAATAGTTAGTTTTGAGGTAAGGAAAAGTATGTTGTATTTTCTAATGGAATACAACAGCAATTAATTTCATGGCTAATGTGCTGAAAATCTGCAAACTAGGAAATATTTTAAGAAAGATTGTTACATCAGCATCTTTACAAGATTTTACTGAAGCTATGGCATACTTTTCAAGATTGCTAGAAAATTAAATCTGGACAACACTGGAAATCAGGTGATTCTGCAACCTAAAAATGAAGTAATTATAATCTTAACAAGCAAAAGAAAGTATGTGCAGTCTCTATTGTAAGATAGATTGCCGGTAGGTGTGTTTCACAATTTCACCTGTATATGGGATTGTTTAGGGATAAAACAAGATGATTTAGGATTTTATTGCAGAAGAAGCTGTTCTCCTGAAAAAAAAGAAAAAAATATGCTATCTAGTATTTATTTTATCTCTACTAGCCAAAGAGATTGTAAGCATGAAACACTTAGTTTGTCTTCTTCATATATCATTATGTAATAAAATCTGTTAAACATGCATCTTTGTTTTTAAGGGGCAATCATGCAAGGCTTTCTAGAATTACTTTTAAACTTTCGTAAGACTAGTCAAAACAGTCATTCGCTTTGGGCAATTAAATGTTTTGAATAATAAAACACCCACAGGTCCAGTTGCTTACTCTATGTATTTCAGCACTTTGGAAAGTCAGATTAGTAGTAGCTGCTACTAATGGATACTCAAGATGTATAGGAATGATGGCAACATCTAATGAACAATGGCTGCAGAAGTAGCATTTGTTGCTTCCACATCTTTCTCCCTGGCAGTGATACCAGCCACTGATTAACCGCCCCTGCCTGCCTCCCTCTTACATTCTGCTTTTCTCAGGAATCATCCACCTTTTCCTGCTCCCGTACTGTCCCATCATTTTGACAACCAAATTCAGCTTTATCTATCTATCTAAACTGCTGGGAAGCCCAAGCTGTTTCCTTTTATGGAGGAAAAATTAGAAACTTAGAAATCCTAATTGTTTATCCTTTTACTCTGATGTTATTTATATCTATACTGACCTAAAAGGCGTATCATATACACATCAATTTTATATTTGTCAATAGCTTAACATAAAATAGAAAAGTTATTGTCTCTCATATTTCTGTTATATCATATTCTGTCTCTCTATCTCTCCATTTGTACTAAATTTTCATGGAATGGAAAGATTCAGTTACATAAACTTGTAGTGTAACAGTACATCTAAGCTCTAGGTATCCTTCCTCTGTGTAAAAATAAAAAAATAATATGGGCAAATTGATCAGAGAAGCTAGAAGAGCAAAATTCTGTCTTCCAGTCTTCTACACATACATGATCCAAAGCTCCACATAATAAGCATTTTCAATAGATTTTCACTAGATTAAACTATATTGGACTCTGCAAGGTATCCTTTGACTTTAACTAAAGTTTTAGATCAGTTCAGATAATGTCATATGTCCTAAAAATCTTGTAGTAGTGGCTGTCTCCACAAACAATTTCTTACATTACAGGAGCATATTTTGCTGCGTATATATCTTCTAACATTTAGATTTGTATTTAAATGAATATATTAAATTCCATTATTTTGGAGATGCTACCTTTATATCTTTTTAAATAAATATCTATGCTGGGAAAGAAATGCACTTCAATAACCTATGTAAACATATTGCATATTATTAGACCTTAAAATTACATGTTTGACAGCACACAGTTTCTCAAGGGTTTTATTGCAATCTGTGAAACTTATTAACTGTGATTTCATAGCCAATGACAAAAGATAATAAAAAAATCATCTGTTCTTTAAATCAAAACTTTTTCCATAGATAATTTCAAATCATTATTTCTACACATGACTGGAACAAAAAATGAATTAGCCACCTCTAGCTGTTTCCAGTCATCTGTCCAAAAAGCCAAAGTAAAATATTTTAGAGTTCAAATGTTTTTAATTTGAGACTCCATATAGCAATTCATTTGGGGCTTGACTAAGAAGTAGTTAAGATATGGGAAGCTCAAAATGTATCTGTAAAAAGAGAGAAACAAAAAAGCCTGTACACCTCCACCACTCAGAAACATAGGGTTTGGGAAGATGGTCCAGCAAAAACAGATGGTTTAGACAGATGGACATGGTGAATCCAAATAGTTTTCTTAGATCAAATATTAATACTAGATGCTTATGCTGCTAATGAAAACCTATGGGAAACTCTATTAGTAACTGCTGGTTTTGATCGTTTCCTTGTTTGTTTTCTCACATGTGATTATAGTAATTTTTGCTTCTTTACTATTTTGGGGGTTGTAGATGTCTTTTCCTTTCACTGGAATTGGCTTGGAATTCCTGTTCTTTTAAAGTGATCTGGCAGCTGAGCTATGATGGAAAAGTTAAGCACAGAGTCCAACTAGAACAGCTTACAGTTTGCCTTCTGTCTTTTTCTGCTTCGCAATAGAAAGAGTAAAGGGTGTTTTCCTTAGTGGCAGCATTTATACAGAAGGATTTTCTGTCTGAGAGAGACTAGAAAGTAATCTTTGGCATACACATTAAATTGAGACTTCTCCACTTATTCCACTATTCCACTATTTGTTTAATTTTTCCTCCCTAAGAATTACGGCACATTGTTATTTGAGTGAGCTTTGCTGGAATGAGGATCTCATTTGGAGGCAACTTCTCACAAATCAGAAGATGGCCTTCACCATTCTGTGTTCCACTAGAATTTATTGGTTCGTAGTTAAGGATGGGAGATGGGAGAAATTGATCTGAGTTTCTTCAGAGGAAGGAAGGAATCAAGGCTGTGTTTCTCACAACCTGAAAAAATGTTCTAAAATCATTTGTCATTTGTCTTAAATATAATTTCACATCAATGAGCAAAAACCAAGTGTTAGAAAAGCTCCTATATCTGAGGCAACTTTCCCTGAAAATATAGCTTGTGGTGTTACAGTTTATTAGAAGGTTAAATGTGCATTACACAGAGCTTGGGGGATTTTCTGAAACAGGTTGTCTTTGGATGACAGGTTCATTGACTTCCCTAGGACAGAACCAAGGGAGCATTTTGAGATGGGAAAAAAAGAGAAGATTTTGGCATTTTCAAAATTAAAATAAGTTTGATCAAGCATAACTGATTAGAATGATCATGGTTTACCATCCTGCAGACTGAACTATTTTTAAGTAGCAATAAGTTCCCACTTATTTTCATATCATACATTTAAATGAATCTTTTTGAGTTTTAAATGAAGATTCTTTTGCTTTCTTCAAAAACTACAACAAGAAAATTTTGTCTTAACATGATAAATTCATTTTAATTCCCTTTATATGAATGAGAGAACAATTAGTTAAGGAATTGTAGTCACTGTTAATTCTTATTGTCATGATCTATTTGATCCTAACACATCTCCATCCCCTTCAGCAGAGTTACTAATTTATTTCCTAGCATCTCTTTCTTCTCATTTCACTCTTTGACTGTCTGGCACTCTCATGCTTTCTGCAAGGAAGTAGGCAAAGTGACACTTTATACTCAGGCTTGATAAATGAATTCTTTGCCTTCTTGTTTCTTAGTAAGTGGACCATTAAGCTGTATGTCCTTGACTCTCCTATTGGTAAGATGAAAGAATATAACAACAAAAGCTTTTACCTTTGAGTAAATTTTATTTTACTTCTAGCTTATGTTTAACGATGTATTTTGTATACAATTTCACTAATATACTACGTGATTGAAAATGTAGCTGAAGGATTAAAATGTGATATGCTTCATGTTTTCAAAAGTCTAGTGGAAGTATCTTGTTTTAACAACTTAAGTTTACATTCCCACTTGCCTTACATGAAGATCATAATATATATGAAGATGAGGAAAAATGAAACTCCTCTAAAACAGCTTTTATACCATGCATCCTTAATGGACAGTAAGTAATTGGAAAAGAATTTTTGTATTTGTAAGGTTCGACCTTGACATTGTTTGTGTAGGCCTGCGAAGCAATTATTGTAGAATACAAGATGGAAAACAATAGCAAAAAGCAGACAGAAATGCTTGAATTAGTTCAAATCACAAACATAGCTGAATGGTATTAGATGACAGTTTATTTTTAACAAGGGAAGACATAAAGTAATTAAATCTTGACATACAATTATGAAAAATATCAGGTAACAAGCCTGCTATGCAATATGAAATAAGAAAAGACATTTTCTGAAAACTTGCCTGATGCTCTGTCATCTGAGACTGTTCTTTATGAGTGCAGGGTGAAGGTCAAGGAGGTATCTCAACTCCATCAATCCTTTGGACAGTTACAAATGACCTTTCACTTTTCATAAGACATTCAATATTCTGAATGGGGGGGATACATTTTTCTGTGTTTAGAAAATAGTGAAATTGAAACCTTTTATAGTGTGGAAGGTGCATTTGTGCTTGAATCTCTTAAATAGCTTGTTCATTCTTAAATTTTCATTGAAACCAATATCTCATTTACATAAATTAAATTATTTTAAATTGGTATATCTGTTTAAACATACATTTTGTATTTCTTCATATTTATATTGCATTAATTGTTATAGCATTTGGCATATTGTTTAAGGTTTAATTTTTTTCAAACAATATCTTAAAACTCTGATGTTCAAATGTATGAGTTCGATTTGTTGGTGGTCCAATTTGACATTCATGTAAATTCAAGCATTGCACCACGTTTTTATTTTATGTTTATTTTGCAAGGTTCAAATCTTAAAGTCTATTTGAGTCTTGATCTTTCAAGTTTTTCAGAGTTTTTGTGCTTGGAATATCTATCTGCCACTGGTTATGTATTTCTGTGTGACCAATGAGTTGACTTTAAACCCTAGGCATTTCTGTGTGTAACCAGATATTTCTATGTATTTTTTGGTCCCAATGGTGAAGGTTTCAGGTAAGAATTGAACATTTAATTGTTATCTTTGTAATGTACAAAAAAGCGGAAAAAACATCTATATCTTGATAATTCCTAGTAATTGTCTCACTCCAGTAGATTCATGTTTTTCTACCATTTATAAGGCAAGGCAGAGAAACCTGGAATTGCAGGAAAGAACTATTGAAAAATCATTCACAATACCTGAGATTTGGACCAGTCCTGAAACAGTACTGAAAACCTATATAGAGAGAAGAAAAATAACTATTTTATATGATATAGCTCGCTTGCTGTATTGAAACAAAAAATGTTAGAATATAGAATATAATTCTATCAGCTTTGAATAATTTATCACTATTTTTAATGTTGAAAGTTGAGTGTGCTCTCTATTGAACATAATTATTTATTTAAATCATATGTAATGTCTCAGTCATTGCTTATAGAAATATTATTCAAAGTCTGCCATGGGCAACAGTACGAAATAAAGCATAAGCAATTTTATTAGACTTGAAAAGCTATTCAGAACAGAATTATTAAAACAATGCTGCGAATCTTAAATTGGATAAACCAAAGTGACATTCCTAATATCTCAGTAATCCAGTTTCAAAAATATGTCCTACTACAATCTTGAAAAGCAAATGATTTAGTTTACATACACATTACTATGTATTTTTTACTGATGCAATATAGCACTTTTTAATCTAATCAGTCAAATGAGTTGTTAGTAACTTTAGTGCTGTGTTACATGTCAAAAAGACACTGAATTAGATTCTCTACTCAGAGCTTTGTAAAACATTAGTTAGCATAATTTGTGAATCATTTTCTTTTTCTCCAGTTTTCTTTGAAATATGTAAATCCTGAGATGAAAAAAAAAAGGAAAAAAAAGAAAAGAGAGAAAAAGGAAAAGCATTTGATAACAGATATCTTAGATGTTCCTCTACTTACAAGACATTATTAACACGAGTTTTCATCCCAGCAATTTCAGCAAAATGAAATCAAATAGAATTATAGTCTTGATGAGTAGGTGTTAGGAAACATTTCTCAATGCTGAAGACTACTTATATATTGATACAAATTAGACATATACATCGGAAAAAGTACTAAAAGCTGCTATCTACAATTTTCTGAAAACAACCCTTAATTTAGATGAGGCCTAGAGAGGAGGCCTAGAAGAGATGCTTTTCAGAGTATTTGAAGAAATCAATACAAATTTCACAGGCAAACTTCCATTTTATAAACATAAATAAAGTTATTGCTGCAAAGTAATACTAGCAAAAGCAGACAAAAAGAAAAGCACTAACTTCATGTTTTGTGAATTTCTAAAGTCTGAAATAACTGAAATAACTAAAGTCTGAAATAATTTTTCAAAATGTTAAAAAGTAGAAATAGTAATAATTTTCTTTTTCTTTCTAATAAAGGACTCTGTCCATGTGTTTTTCCTGTAACTGTAAAAATAATGAAATTCCTTCATTCTTGTGATGTTGAAAATCTGTATTTTAACAAAGAACTGAAAGGGAAGGGAGCGAAGGGAAGGGAAGGGAAGGGAAGGGAAAGGGAAAGGGAAAGGGAAAGGGAAAGGGAAAGGGAAAGGGAAAGGGAAAGGGAAAGGGAAAGGGAAAGGGAAGGAAAGGAAAGGAAAGGGAAGGAAAGGAGAGGAGAGGAGAGGAGAGGAGAGGAGAGGAGAGGAGAGGAAGGACGATCTCTTTTTCTGCCTAGTTTTACCAGATTAGAATCAGATTTCTTTTACTGGAAGAATTTTCTAATGGAAAGGTTAAAATCTAAAGTATGCTACAATTTGTTCCTCACTGAAATTTTTGTGTGTACGGATATATATATCAAAACACAACATAATTGGTAAAAATAAACCAAGTGGCCCATGCTAGGCATTTTTTGTTCTGTCTACTGTTACTCATTTGAATGTGTGAATGCTAATTAGGCACTCAGTCTAAAGTTTGCATCTTCATGAACTTGTCAGATTCAAATTGGTGTCATGGCCTCAACAGATAGCTTACTAAGCTCTTGCTGATCTTTTCTTACAGGTATGTTAACATAATAGAAATAGATATCCAGCAGAATTGGTTTTTGTTGTTAAGATCTCTGAACCTTAGTTTCAAACTAAGAAACTAAGTTTCAAATGTATAAACCAGTTAGTTGAATGAAAAAAGTGCCTAAAAAAAAGTGACCCCAAAATTCTAGTAGACCACAGTGAAACCAAAGCCAAAAATGTTAATGGTTTTGATTGTAGCTGAGATACATACTCATCTGTAAAAGCAATGATTTTTTAGTTCAACATGATATATAGCAATTATAAATGCTTAAAAAAAGAAAGCAGAACCAATGGAAATTAAATATGGAAAACTATAGAAATGCAACATAAGGGCTTTATTTTGCAGTAACAAAAATAGGTGTTACTATTGTGTCAGTTACTTGTGTCAGTTTTAGGATCTCAAAACATCTTCACTCAGTCACAGTGATAAAGATACAAAAAGATAGTGAAGTTAAAACTGTCTCATATATATAGAAATACAGTGTAGTGCATTCAAAAATTGAAAAGCAGTTACAGTTGCTGTGGGAACCATATTTTGATATTTGTTTGCATTGTATCTCAGTCATAATGTTACATTAACCTAGTCATTTGCATTTAATTCTATATTACATTCAGTTTAGAAAAATACATTTGCAGTTGCTCATGCCTTTGTTTCCAACAGTGATACAAAATTATATACTTCCTAAGATTATTTTGACAGAATTACATATAACCTTATGATGAAGCATCTCTTTACTCTGGCAAAAGACCTTAATTCAGGAAGTAATTTGTGTCAAAGGTACAGATAAAAATCTTGTTTTAAAGAAGGTGGATTATTATGTTGTCACACCCATACTTTTATGGGTGAATATTCTGTTATGGGAGATAGAGTGGTTAATTATTTCTCAATGACAACAACTTTAATGTAAGTGGCCTGAACTCATAAGAAAATAGAAATGTATAAACCAGTTAGTTAAATTAAAATTGGGCTTAATTTATTTCCTTTGAGAACACAGGGTATTTAGGCAAAAAGAAGGTGGTCACTTACCACAGAGGTCCATAATCTTATCTTTTCTGCCACAGAAAAACATTGATGGGAAGCAGGACCATCAGTTACTAATCAAAATAAGGAGAACTGGAGATAACAACTGAAAGCATAGAATTTTTTTTTGAAACCAATCTAACAATATGAATTAAAGAAAATGCTAGAAGCTAGATTTACAGATACAGTAGTACTGTGAAAAGAACTTGAATTTACTAGTGATATTAAAAGATTAGTCGCAGTGGTATTACAAGTGAATTTACAAGATATTGCTATTGAAATAGATTAGGAAATCTATTCCCCTATATAACCTACCCATAGATGAAGAGTCTGTTGTTCTAGCAACTTAAAAAACAAATAAAGGTATACTGTTCATACCTCTCTTGTAAAGAGCTATCACTGAAATTAACAGACATATTAAGAGAATAAAGGTAAAACACTGACCCCTAGGAAGTGAAAAAACTCTAATCCACTTCATCAGGAAAAGAACTTCACCTTTAAATTTCCAGTGCTTAAATTTCTTTTTAAAATTATGTTTTAGCATGGTTTCTTGAACATACAGAGAGGCCTGATAGAATTGCAACATCTCCATTTATTTAAACAGATTGCAAGGGACAGGGCATGTTGCCAGGTTAAAAGACAGCAGAGAGGGTGAGACCAAAGAAAAAGAAAATAAATACCAAAAATTAACTGCTAGATATCATAGAAGAAAATATGAAAAAGTAGAAATTTTTAAAAAAGTAGTATAAAATATGATAAAATGGAAAACTATAAATATTTAAAGTTGAAATATAAATATTTAGTTAGTTACTTTTCTGTACTGTTTAAAAATCTCTACTACTAGAGGAGAAAGGAAATGGAGATGTTCCGCACTCAGGCCAGAGTCTCTAACAATTCATATCCAGTATTCCCCGCTTAACTTGTCAAACCTACATTTTTTTTACAAGCATGTCATAAAACGTTTATACAATTCTACTCCAGGAATGCTACACTGAAGATGTCAATTGCTAAAATGTTTGAAGTATTGATACATGATTAATACATAAAATTGTAACAAAGATATAATTTATGACTAATTTAAAAATCATTTATGGCTTATTTGAAAATTGCTAAAGGGGTATCAGATATATAAAGGTCTGCACATTATTAGATAGACTGTCTACCTTCAATTTATGTAAAAGAGCCAGAAACTGCTCCTAAATAAATTAATATTGAAGTCATAACCAAACATAACTTGGCTAGATGAAGCAAAGATAGTGAAACAATTTTATCGTTGAACTCAAGAAAAGTCGTATGTGGGCCCTGATTGCATAAGTCACATATTTTGTATGTGTATATATATATATATATATATATTTGTTGAATGTATATCTGAAGGTCAGAAGGGACTGTTCAATCACTTAATCTGGATTCCTTTGTAATAGAGGCTGTAGAACTTCATCCAGTTAGTTGTGTCTTGAACCCAATAAATTGCATTTGTTTAAGCATATTTTTCCAGAAAGAAATGCAGTATTGAAGAGCTGTAGAATTCTATGGCTTCCACTGTCAGTTTTTTTCATTGAATATTTACCTTTGTTACCATCCTTCTAACTTGGTGTTATGTGTCTTCTGCTTCCCACTGTTGAGTCTTCTTTTGCCTTTCTTAAATATATCTTTACTACTTGTTATTAGCTTTCTGTAAAAACCTTGTAAAGTACGTTCAAATGAAATCTCAGTCTTTTTGATGAGTTAAACATTTTTTTTTTTTTGTCTCTAATCCGCATAAGCTCTTATTTTTTCAAGATGCTCTTGAATGGTCTGTCTCAGAATTGTTCTGTAGTATGTAATCTGTTAATTACTTTTCTACAGATAACTTCTGGCAATTTTTTTGCAAGCATCAAGAAAGACTTGATCTGATTGCCTAAAATCACTACAGATTCTGACTTTTACTTTTTTCAGTCTCTGGATACAGAAATTCTTGGAGCATCTTTTTTCCATGCCAAGTAATATACCGATGAGATCAGCTGTTTTCATCCTCAGTTTGAATGTTATTCTTGTCACAGTTATGCTTACTAGAATCTTTGTTTCTTTTTCCTTCTGACTTTGTCACGGGTAAATATTTTTAATATGCAGCAGAATCTCTTGCTCTATCATCCATCGAATTTGAAAACCCAATGCTGAAAATTTACTGAGATGAAGATCTTAGAGAAAGATTGATTTTTTTTNTTTCCATGCCAAGTAATATACCGATGAGATCAGCTGTTTTCATCCTCAGTTTGAATGTTATTCTTGTCACAGTTATGCTTACTAGAATCTTTGTTTCTTTTTCCTTCTGACTTTGTCACGGGTAAATATTTTTAATATGCAGCAGAATCTCTTGCTCTATCATCCATCGAATTTGAAAACCCAATGCTGAAAATTTACTGAGATGAAGATCTTAGAGAAAGATTGATTTTTTTTCTATTTTTGTATGCACTTGTTATGGACTGCTAAAGAACTGATTTGAGGCCGGTCGCGCACATGCCTCGTCCGGGTCCCCCGGTCGCCGCGGGTCGACCGCGCTGGGACGCTCGCTCTATGGGCCCGGGTGCCGTGTCGCCGGGGGAGGCAACAGTAGCGGCACCTCCTCGCTCAGGGTCCCGCGTCCAGATGGTCAGGTGAGGAGAACGCGATAGGCCAGACGCCCTCACGGGTCAGGCGAGACCGGCATGGACTACTGAAAGACAACTCGATATGAGTTCCAATCAGCAGCCGCTTTATTCCGGAAACACACAACTTATATAGGGCAGGTAAAGGGGAGGAGAAGAGGGAGGAGTGGGTCACTGGATTGGATGTACACCGGTCTTATGATCCCTGCTGTCCGTGGAGCTTCGTAGGTGGGCGGTCCGTTGACCGGAGCATATTGCTGCGGCCCCCACCTTCGGGATTCTGGAATGTTCTGGAGTGTTCTTGTTAGGTGTAATGAGTGCGTCGGGCCAGGCTTTCAGCCAGACTGGGCATGCTCCGAGAGCAGGGTCACCAGGAGGTCACCAATACCCCTATGTACATGCTTGTTTTACATCAAACATACATTTTCTTCCCAAAACCCTCCTGTACCTAATTCCATATCTCCCTACATATCCCCCGTTTTTCTTAAAAGATGGAAAAAATAAAACTCTAAATTCAGAACAAGAGGCAACAATAGCAGAAAATTGGAACACTAACAATAATGACTGACTGTAGAGAACATCAAAAGACCTACGTCGCAACAGTAGCGGTTAACTCCAACTCCAGCAGAAGGGCCAATCCTCCAAACATGACAAATCCTTCAAACTCTGGAAATGGGGTTGATAAGCTTAGTGAAAGGGCTATATCCTCACGGAGCTCTTTGATAGATGTTTCTTCTTTCTGGGCTCATGGCCACGAGCCAAGGTGAGACACCGCATGAAAGCCCACCTTACAAACACACCCCAAAACAACCAAACATACTAATAACATAAACACCAACCGTCCCAACTGCTTAACAACTGAGGCTTCCCTGGGAAGCGTGCTGAGAAGGAGCCTAGTTTTCTGGCCAGCATTTTCAAAAGCCAAAGTACGGAGAAGACTCTCTCTCATATCAATAGATAATTCAGTATCAGCCTCCAGGGCCTTTACAAGTCTGTTAATAAATTCTTCAAAAGACTCCCGATCACCCTGTTTAATCGATGACCAACCAGGTCCCTTCCGGTCGGAAGGGGTCCGGAGGAGGGCCTTATGGGCCGCTTCCCCCGATGCCCTGTGATAGTCAGCAGGAAGCCGCAACTGCATAGGCATGTTTGCATACTGGCTCTGTCCCAACAGCATATCCATGTGCACCCCACTCAGTAAGTACATCAGTGGGGGCTCTGGGAAGATTCACCAGCCTTTGACATTCCTCCTCCCAGAGCTTCTCCCACTGCATGCACTGAACAGGTGTGCAAATTAATTTAGCCAGCGCCATGCAGTCATCAGGGCTTAAAAGCTCGGAGCCAAAGACATAGTTGAGCATATGTTTGACTGGTTCACTATGTAACCCGTGCTGGGTGACGGCTGCCCTGAGCTGGTTAAATAATTTCCAATCAAAGGGCTCTTGTACTGCAAGCACCTGACCTTGAGCATCAGCCGCTTGGACGACTGGAAAGGCACAATGGCTTTCCAGTGCCCCCGCGGTGGCCCAATCTCCTTCCATCAGGGTGTTGCGTGCCAGTTGGGCCCAGCCGTTACTCTTACTATCCATATTTTCTCTTACTATCCATATTTTCTCTACAAGTTGTTACGCCTCTATTCACATCATCTCCCTTATCCCGTATAGATCCCCACATCCCCCCCTCATCGCCACACAGTGGCATAGGCGACGATTGAGGTGTGTGTGGCGGCAGACCGCAGGGTGGAGGCGTGTCCCACGAAGATGGCTGATCACGGGACAGAGCCTGGGGTGAAGCCACTCCCGACGATGGCGACGCAAAGCCTGATGGCAGTGGCAACGATGGTAGCGCCGCGCGAGACGGCGGCCATGCGAGGCAAGATGGCGGCTGCACTCGATTCCGTGGCAGGTGGTCGCATCCGACACCAGCTCCGGGACCGACCGCGCTCCCGGGCTGAGTTGACGCCGCAGGCGTCACCTAATTCCATATCTCCCTACACTGATTAAGAAAACTGATCATGTGAAAGATGTTTTTAAAAACAATACCTCTAAGTTGGTATTTCTTTTGGAAAGAATCTCCTCAGAAACATAGAAAAAGACAAGGAGGCTGTTTTAGGTTACCTAGAAATCAAAGGAGAAAGTCTAGCAACAGAGCTAACCAAATGTTTTCGGTTATTTAACTTAAGTCTGAGAGTTCTGGTGTCCCAAACACAGCTAAGTCAATATCATTATGAAATTGCATTCTTTAACATGGAGATGCAGCCTTAAAATTCAAACCTCTCTTGAATTCAAGTGTCTGTTTTCTGGGAAAACAGTCTTCTGTACTACCTTCTTTCCTTCGCATGGTCACCAAAGATATTTGCATTTTAGCTCCCCTGTTCCCTCAAACTTATCGAAAACAGTTCCTTTGGTATTATTTCACAACCTTCATTTATTTCTGTTTACATATTTAATGTGGACAAGAAAAATAAACTATCTTATTTTTTATAGTTATTACTTTATATCTAGGATAATTTTTGTTTTCTTTGAAGGGTTGTTTTTTTATTTAATATGTTTGGGAAGTAATTCCCTTATATGACTCCTTCCTGCCCCCCTAATACAATTTAAATAATTGTATTTTTTGGTCTAATTTGAGGGTTTTATTTTCTTTCCCTAAGGTGCATATTTGGGATTCACTTCTCTAAAAATAAAATGTCATTTCTCTGTAAGTAGCAGGTCAATATGGATTGTGTACTGATAATTGTAGTTCTCTGATGTTACACATCTCAATTTACCGATGTCAGTTTTTCTTCTTTTTTTTTTCCAGCAGTTCACATTAAAAATTTTGCCTTAATTTCATAAACAGTTAAACATAGATTGAGAAGAATTTAGGGCTGGAGGAAGAGATAGAAGAAAGGAGAGGATGGTAAAAATACCTGAGAAGAGGTAACCTGAGAAGGCCTTGCTGTGTTCAGGACCTTAGTATTGTGATCTGAAATACAGCTGTAAAAACTTACCAGTGATAACCCACTTTTTGATTTATTTCTTCAACATAAATTATTATAAAGAGACCATTATCTTGTTTCCCTTCTACAATGCAAGATTACTATGGATTTATTCTTTCAGTAGCTGTATCGAAATAAATGGAGAAGACAGGTCAAAAAAGGAAAAAAAAATCAGCAGTAAGATATGCTCAGCAATGAAAAAATAATGGTAAATAAAAGCAAAGATAAGGTAATGGGAGCAGAAAAAAAAAAAAGGAAAAATGAGAAAAACTTCCCAAGTTCCATGATGAGAGTATGAAAGCAGTCTTGAAAACCTATGCAGACAAGTTATCTATTCACCCAGTTTCCCTTCCCTTCTGTCCCTGCAGAATCCCAATTTATAGTTCTTTCCTATCAGAGCAAGAAGAAAAGGAAAAGGAAAGGAAAAATTTTTAGGAACCTGAAGTAAGATGAGCTTCCTCTGTATCACAGTAGAGTACCGAGGCAGTAATTTGTAAAAGTATTTGATCTCTCTTCACCTCAGCTTAAGTCTTTTACCAATCACGGAAAAGAATTTTGTCTTTTCATAATGTTGTGAACAGAGAAAACCTTGGGGCTCCTGTATGCAAAAACCTGATAATTGGGTGGCAATTATTCCCAGTCATCTTTTTAAAGAAAACAGCTTTCAGATTCTTAGAAAAGATCCTTAATGATCACAGAAGACATAGGAAGTAGCATATGGAATATTATAGTTAACTTCAGAAAAATTATTTTGCCCTAAGTCATAAAGCTATTTAGCCCTTCCTAAACTGTTCCTTACACTAGCCCCTCATTCCCAATTTCTTTGTGTATATTTGCATGTATATTCAAATATAGCTTTAGTTCCATATTTACAGCACCGTACTTCAAAACACAATCTTAATTAATCTTTCATATATAATTCTTGATTTTTTACATATTATTCAGTCAATATCCAAGAATTCATGTATATATCTTTCAGGGCTTGAAAAAGATTAACAGTAGTCAGTCCTTTTGACTGTTTCCTCACCTAAAACCAAACTATTCCTATACTTCAATGTGCTGAGCTGTTCTGTAAATAACAAGAAACAGTGGTATTCAGGAGTCTTTTCAAATGGTGTTTTACAGTGTTCCTCTAATAAATAATGAAATGCATCTTCAATTTCAGAATCCAGTTATCTGAAATTGTAAGGATATCCTCTTCCCTAGTCAGAAATGACATATTTCTTTTTAAACAATGCAAATATAATAGTGAATATTTCTCAACAGTGCTACAAGAAAAAAAAAATAGAAAAGAAGACTTGCCTCCCTGGAAGTATTCAGCCATATCAATGTACGATTGTAAAATAGAAGTAATAGCAAATGATTCTGTTAAACCACTCTGCTCTTACGTGTTCATTAATGGTTGTACATGGTTTATCAATGGACTGTTGCTTGAAACTTCTGTGATGGTAAAGGGGATATAGCAAGGAATGGTTGCTCTGAAGTATTTCAAGTTTTTTCCCTTTTGATTGAAAATCTGGAAAACAGTTAGGTATAAAGCTGTATAGTAGATGTGAGATGCCCAGCAGTGCTGAGAGAACTGCAGCAGGAGGAAGAAGACTTTACAGAAATCTGTACAGAAAGCAGCCTACCAGAAGCAGGTGTCTCTTGTCTACTAAGCGCTGTATGGCTACAACTGTCTAGAGGCAAACCAACCCTGAGCACTATTAATTTTCTGTAAATAGTTTGCCATGTGAATATCTGACATGGTGCATCCATTAAGAAGATGCTGAACACCAAAAGCAAGCCTTATTACTGTCCTAAGAGTGCAAACTCTCAGTGGATATTGATAACTTTGCAAGTGTGGGGTCTCCAACTGAATGGAATTTGGACAGCTTTAAAGTGAGCTCCCTTTGGCAAAACCTATGATTTAAGAAACTTCAGCAACATCTAAATATCTTTCACTGATTCTTAAAGTCCACTTTGGGTAGGTAATAACACTCTCAGTGTGTTTTGTTGCTACTCGCTGCTTACTATTACGCCTGGTTAAATCTTTTGCTGGATTTTAGAAGAAAATCTATTAAACTATTGTCTGAGCAACTACAAAATAACTACAGAATAAGTCTTTGCTCCACTAAAATTAGCTGATGATAGATATATATAGGTCCTGTCTGCTTTTAATTGCTCACTGTTTTTTGTTACACATTTGGAAATAAAATGTGCAGTAGATAATAGAAGTATAGAAACTGTAGATAATAGAACTATAGCTTCTGTAGATAATAGGTAGATAACAGGAGCACAGAGTGTAAGAATGTAGATAATAGTAGATAAAGTAATAAAAAATGTAGATAATAGAAGTATAGAAACTGTCACAGTGGTTTAAGCTACTGGGACACTGACAGTGCTTTCAGGCCTTGGGCTACCTGTTGTAAAAAGCTACATGACGTGTTCCTGCCTGCTAGCAAGGGTTCAAGCTGGGAAACCTCCCTATAAAAATAATTTTTAGGCAGGAATCTGCTTACATTCCTTTTACTCTAAGGATTGCATGTCTGTGGAGATAGGTGCCTTATTTGCCTTTTTTCAGTGGCATCATGTTCTTTATATGACCAGCTTGCTAGAGCAGAGAGGCTCCACTGAGGTTTCCTTTCCCTCGCATTGAGGGAACTGAGGCACTGGAATATGTTGAGTGTAACTGCAAGAACAGTTAGTAGCCCAGACCTGGAAAGCCTTGGGCCACTTTAGCTTGTGGGTTAAATCAAGCACAGAGTCATGGGAGCAATAATCCTCTCTTCTTGATGCACAGTTAGCAGGTAGGAAGGAATCAGGCTGGTGCAGAAATTGGAAAAAATTAAAGCAGCTGAATTCCCCTAGAGTGAAGTTCTCATTACCAGCCAGTGAGTAGCTCTGGCTAGAAATAATGCTGCTCATTTACTGTGCTTCCTGCCCCAGGCTGTAATGAATCACAGTTTGCCAGGGTGATGCATACACCTTGACTTTGGCGCTAATCCACTATCATAGCTACCTATTTCCTTGCAACACAATGAGAGGAGGCAGTGTTCTGCTCAGGTAGATGTCTGAATGAAGGCACGATTTCTTGCCATCTTGGCAGTGTGCCTCTGATTTCACACAGCTCCAGGCCTGCAAGCTCTCAACGGGGAACATGATTGAAACAAGCTGGTGGTTGATTCAGACAGCTGACTGGTATTCTCACCTCTCTGTTTTTGGCAGATCTCATTTTTGTGTCTCTTCTTAGTTTTATTCCCTCTGTAAATTTCTCTTTCCAGCTCTTGCTTCCATTGCAGTTGAAATTATCATATTTTTAAACTTACTGTTCCATCTGCTGTTGATACCTTACTGTTGACTATTTGACCATCCTTTGTGTACCTCAACCTCAATCTGTATATTTTTTGAGGTTTCAACTCCCTGTTTTCGGGGGGCTGCCGGGACAGGATTATGTGCTGAGTGTTGAAAATTTGTTCTGCTTCAGTCTTTGGTTGATCCACTTCTCTCTAAATTCACTTCTTAAATTCCCAAATGAAGACTTCCCTACAGTACAGATTTTAGCTGTATTAGATAAGCCAACAGAAAGCCATTTCTGTTTCTTTCTACCATTGTAAACTACTCATCCAAATACAGTACTTATAGCTTCTGCTTTATATCATAGAACAGTAACAGCAGCCAATGGTTTGTTTATTGTTGTTTTGTTTTGTTTTTCCATTGTAAGCATTGAGCTGACAGGAATTGAGTAGTACAGTCTAAAAGTGTGATATGGAAACAGGTTGCTCAGAGTCACCATCACTGGAGATTCAAAAGCTCTCCTGGACTGCTCTAGGCAGAGCTTGAGTAGAGAGGCTAGACCCTCCAACCGCAAACATTCTGTGGCTGCAGTTCTGTAATATATTGGCTTTGGTGGCACACCTGACACTAAACTCATCATCCTTTCAGTTGAACAGCTATTTCTGATACAGCATTGTAAACCTGAAAGGATTTTTTTTTTCCCTGGGAGATATAAATTTTATTTTACTCTTAGTATAGCTCATTTCAGTAATCTACTTTGCAAGATGGTTCTGCACAGAAATTGTGAACTATGCTACAAGGCAGAAATGATGGCAAGGATTAAAACCAGCTTTGCTGCCAAAATCAGTGTACAGAGTTACTATGCCCTGACCATGAATAGAACAACAAAAAAGAATAAAAAGATTACAAGCACTCTGGAGCTTAATCATTTCTTTATCCCTTTCTATCCCAAATTAAGAAATAGGTCAGTAGCACTGAAGTGAAATTAAAGGGACTTAGTATGTGCTTCTTTCTTCTACTGCTCTAATTTGTTGAGCAGAAGAACGGAATAGCAAGCAACTAGATAAAGCAGCAGAGAAGACAATGTCCTGTACCTCCCTTTGTTTTAATTGCCAAGGAAAAATGAAGGACATTCTTGACAATGCTCATCTCTTTTTCTTTCACTGGAGGTGACTGAGATGATGTATTTTTATGATACCTGTCTGTCAAACTTCTGACATTTAGGCTAAGCCCAGTGCTATCCTGTTGAGATATAACCATGTCACTTTAAAGTATCATTAGCCTATACTTGGGGTTTTATTAGACTTTTTCCAGTTCTGTTATCCTTAGGAAATTCACCTTGCTAAAAATAATACAAATTCCTCAAACAAAGCAAGAATCACTAGTTCCCATCAGTGCTTTTATATTAAGGTAAATTCAAGAAAAATACCCCAAACATTTTCAATACTTTTTTTTTTTAAAAAAAAGGGCAAAAGAGAACAATTGGGTATCTAGAATGATCATTACGAATTATTATATTGCCACCTTTCCATAATGTCTTGAAAACAGATTAGCAAAACAATAACATTAATAATATAATCAATGTTTAATATAAATGTTAAGGTAAAAAGCTTCCATAAAAAAAATGAGTTAATCAAGCAAAGGAAACTCCAATCATGTCTCTAGAAAACTCTGTGAAGG
This sequence comes from Crypturellus undulatus, assembly GCA_013389825.1. NCBI lineage: Eukaryota > Metazoa > Chordata > Aves > Tinamiformes > Tinamidae > Crypturellus > Crypturellus undulatus. Next base: position 487,802 of record VWPW01011959.1, read on the forward strand.
AGACAATTAGAAAAGGAATTTGCAGTTGTCTCAAAAAAAAAACAATGACCTATCAACAGGACCAAACTTGGGGCATAGCAGTTTCTTTTGACATTCAGAAGATTTTTCTTGTTTTTATAAAGGTGCTTTTCCTTGTTCTCATCTCACCTATGTCATGGATGTCTACGTCTCAGCTAGTTGTTTAACTCAATGAAAAGAAGAAGAAGAGAGAGACAGTAGAGAAATAAGGCAATATATGTGGTGATTCTGGATTATTTTACTTGTCTACTTTACACCAATAATTTGCCAATAAGAGATTTTATTTTTCCACAGATTATAGAGGGAGTGTAAGTGATTTGAATATTTACACTGTAAATATCTACGTTTAAGAGGGTTAATTTAATTTCCTGTAAAAATAATTTATAGTTGTAAATAATATTTGTGCTGTTAAATTGCATTCCATTGCCTACATATATACTATATGTAAATATATATTTATATGTATATATATACACATCTAAAACATAACTATTTTAACATAACTATTAAAAAAAAACAACCTTTCCCCAAAATTTAGGAAAGTACATGCTGGTAAACTTCATTTCAGTTCACAGAAAAATCATGAGATAGATCCTCTGGTTTCACATTTCTGTACACATGAAGCACAGGAAGGTGAGTAGGAACAGTCATCATGGTTAACCAAAGGTATTCATGATTGATCAGCCTGATGGTATTCCATGATAATTAAGCAACTGGATTTGTCACTAGTGCGAAATTAATGGATATCACTGACTTTGACTTTAGAAAAGGTTCTTATCACTGTCCCACACAGTATTCTTAAATGCAACTTCCTACTTTAAGGCCTGGATGTGTGGAAAGATAGGGTAGAGTTTAAAGTGTCATATTTTAATTGAGGCCAATAATGAGAGGAGTACCACAGGATACAAGGGTATTTGGACCAGTCCTGCTTAAAATCTTCACCAATGACCTTGAGAAGTCAGTATAGTATGCCTTCTTAAAGTTGTAACTGGGGGGACCTGTTGACATGCTCGTGGCTGCCATCCAGAGGGGCCAAGAGAGTATGGAAGTTAGGACTAGCATGAACTATATGATGTTCAATAAAGGTACATTCCAAGCCTTGCACCTGGGAAGAAAGAACCCCTTGCCCTGATACAGATGGGGGACTCAGTCTCTGGGGTGCAACTTTTCTGGAAAGCAAACAGTGAACTGAGCATGAGCTAGCACTGAACCCTGGCAGCAAAAGCAGTCAGCAGCATCTTGGCTGTATTAAGAGAAGCACAGCCAGGACATTGGGGGATGCAAATGTCTGCCTTTACTCAGCACTTGTTAGATGGCCTCTAGAATACTGCATCCAGTGTCATCCCTGTACATGGGTGACACTGATAAACAGCGAGTAGTTCAAAAACGGCCACCAACCTGAGGCTGGAACATCCACCCTGTTAAGAGAGACTAAGGGATGTGTTCAGTCTGAAGAAGAAACGACTTTGAAGATACTTAATAGCAGCCTCCCACCCAGTGCCTATGAGGAGATCATCAAGAAGATGGAATCAGATTCTACACTGATCATGGCAGGAAGATGAAAAACAACAGAGAAGCTGAAACCAGAGTAGCTCAGACTTGATATAAGGAAAAAACTTTCCATGAGTACAGTCCAGCAGAGGAGCAGCTTACCCATCAAGGTATTACCGTGGCTACCCCTGGAGGTTTGCAAGACGCTGGTTTAAGTCTCCAGAAAGTGCAAAAAGATGATCTTCTCCAAGTAGGTAGGTTATTTTGCATTGGACAAAAAGACATTAAGCCTTAGTTTGTTGCATTTTTTGAGCTGGTTGTTTTTGACCATACTGATCATTAAAAGACAAAGGATAAATAGAATCTGTATTAAAATAGTCTGAAAATGTTTTTTATATGCTTGGGAGTTAGATAGTTGGATATGAAAACATGAAAGTTTGGTTTAGCTGTTCACGTTCAATTCAGACAGATAGCCTGAGAAAGGTAAATACACAGGAGATAAATCATTTTAATTTGCTAATTATGTAAATCAAAGTTCTGACTGTTCACAGATGTTATATGGAATGGAGAGAGAATATAAAGTTATTAGTCAGTGTGCAGGTTAAGAAAATCCAGAATGCAAAATAAAAATAGATTACAGCATCTGTAGCTTTTAAATAATTACCTCAACAGGAATGTTACAGTTTAGAAAGAAATATAATTAATTATTGTTTTATTATCAGGACAGAGCAGACAGGTAACATTTGGGATGGTAACCTTCATAATGACATGGAGCTATTGTTGAATGGAATTTTAACTTGTTAATTAAGTATGCAATTTTAAAATAAAAATTACTTAATTAGAAAGTGTCAAATTTTGTACATATTTTATGTAGTAAAAAGAGAATGTGTAATACACTAGCAAGAATGCTATAATATTATTGGTTTTACCTTATAAGCCAATGAGAATTTTTTTCTTTTGCTTAAACAGATATAAATTTCATTTACTAACAAAATGTAAGTCAGTGAAAAGAATTTTGAGAGATATCCAATGTCTCTTGTCTACATTGTAATTAGAATATGTACGTGAAAACAAAAAGTAGGCTCAGCGATAAAATGTGGGGTTTTTTTTTGTTTTGTTTTTAAATTTAGCAAGGATATATGGCACTCCGCACACAAGTACATGGAGTTAGGGTTGAGTTCCTAAGCACTCCCAAATTACTTGATATGTGGTAGACTACGTTCACAAATTAAATAATTTCTGAAAAAACAGATGTATTACAATATAAAGAGAGAGACCAGCATTGTCATGAAGGTCAGATAGATACTGAAGTACCAGGTAGGCAGAATTTTAGAGGACAAAATGCAATAGCTAAGTGGTTCCTTCCTCTCGGTCTTTTCTGACTACTTAATGGGAAGCAAAGGTCTGCCCCTTGTGTGTGTAAATTCTTCCGTGGTGAGAAACCCAGCTGTAGGTCACTCTTTATCCAGGGCTGTAGATGTTGTTCGTAGCTCTTTAATCCAGTCAAACAATATCCCATCTTTTTCCTGAATCTCTTTTTTATTCTGTCACTAGTTAACAGTGTTGTAAGGCAGTGTGCTTTCCTGTTACAATGCACCAAGAGTACGTGTGTCTTTCCAGCTTTCAACTGACCTTCTTTCTTCTGCACTTGCAATTAAGCCTGTTTTCCACTTAATACACACTTAAATCATCCACAGGATTTTAATTGAAGTAAATACTTCCTGAAAAGTATTTATTATAAACATAACCAGCTTGTTATTTGTGCTGCCAAAGAAAATGTATGAAGTCATTTCATTTATAAAATTGAGTTTCTTAACCGAGATTTCTACAGAATATTTTTTACCCCCAAAATTAAAAAAGTTCTACACTATTATATTTTAAATTTCAAGTAGAACCTACCCCATTGAAAAATAAAAAAATCACTGAATGATAGTCTGTTACAAAGATTACTGAAAATAAATATTAGTATTTGTGACTATAAAAAAATGCCATATGGTCCTGAAATATAACTCTCAGTGTGTTCTCTTATTAGTGCAGATCTCATTTTTAACCATGTAGCTGTTTGCAAACTAAACCATAATTTGGGGCTTGAGACTTCTCCCCACCAAATAAATTATCCACTTATGATGTTCCGTAACCTTTTCTGACAACTTACAAAATAAAGATTTTAATTCACAACTACGTGCATCATACTTATCTGTACCAATGTATCTTGTCCCCAGCAATTATCACATTACAACAGTCATTTTGCAGTGCCATTTTTATCAGTTTTCTGAACAACGGTTTGTTCCACAGTGCCTTGATGCTATACTTTTTAAATCTACCACATTTTGTTATCTTAAATTCTTGCAGAAAGAGAACCTGCTTGAAAATTTCTCTGCATGGTTTCCTATCCCTTTTGAATGACCACAGCTCCTTCATCTCAAGCACTGTCTTCGATTTCATTCCAGACCCACATGCTCTGGGCGTGGTGACCTCTTTAAATATCTCACCTATAAACCTTTCATTCTAGTGAATGCTGCATACTGTGGCAATTTGTCTGTTGGGATCATCAGTCCTGCTCTAGAGGTTCACATATGCTCTCTTCAGATGTCTTCATCCAGGAAGCACTGCATCTTATTCTGCTCACAGATCATAAGATTCCTCTTTAGTTTAGGTCCCTAATCCCTCAGACTCACAGTCTCTTTTAACTTGTAAGAATAATACTGAAAGGAGGAAAAAAAAAAAAAAAAAAAAAGACAATAAAACTAGATGTAACGACAGCCAATCAGTCAGTAACCCCCTCCTTACTCCTCCCTTACCCACTTACAATCAGCACCAGCTGTAGTGCAATTAAACTCAGCAGGTGTTCAGAGGAATTACATTTTATCACCACCATCCCCTCTCTTCCTCTGTTCCCCCTTCTCCCCCCATTTCTATAAGACCCAACTGCCTTTCTTTATGGGTCTATAAAAATAGAGCAAGTCAGATATATAACAGCATTAAAGTAAGCAAAGAATTAGTAAAAGACGATGAAGATAAATTGAAGAAAATGTGCTCACAGACATTCATGGGGAATGTTTAGAATAAAAACAGTAATATTCCTTAAAGTGATAGTTATAAATGAGTCAGGGTGTCTTCATTGTCTTTTCACTTCATGTAAGGCCCTTAACTTGATTGTACAAGGTCCTGAACATCCTTGCCTAGATTCAGTAATGTGATTCATCCTGTGCTTATGAAAAGCGTGCTGATGGTTTGGTGCAAGATTACTCATGTGCCTAAAATTAGCTATGCCTACAAGGCCTCTGGTGATCATGCTGCTTAGAACTTTGCAGAATCAAATGTTAAATAGACAATAATCTTATCAATTCAACAAAATTAACTCTGAAAGGGTTAAATGGAAAAATTCTGGACTTTCCTATTATCAGTACTACTATCTGTCTACAAAAAAAATGTTAAAATTGTATTTTGTACTGTACAGTGTCCTTTATAGGAAGAACGAAACCGTTTTTTTAGTGTTTGTTTCAAAGATGCTTATTTAGCATCTTCTTACTTAAAATCTTAGCAGATTTTAGCCTTTTGTTCTGTGATAAATCTTCATCATGCTTTCCAACAGACATTTCTCTCTGTATTCACCCAGCTTAGCAGTATTCTGACTCACCGTAGAGTATCCAAGTAGACAAGGGTAGAAATGATTGACTATTGATATTAAATGACTTAATGATATTAAAATACAAAATTCGGTAATTGCTTTAATATAAAATTGAACACTTTTCCCCCAAAATGTAAATTTTATTAGATCTTGCTGGAAAGTTAATTGAATACCACAGAAAATTTATCATTTTGAAACAGTGTGTTTTGTCCTACTCATATTACAGAAATAATTATTTATTTTGAATTTATTTTGAATTAGTCATTTTCAAGTTTTTCAAACTCTAACTTTTATTTTACCGAGTTTAGATTTCATATGCCACTATTATTACAGTGTTTTTTGGTTACTATGTTGGTTATTGCATCCAGCAACTTAATCGACATCTGGATCTTATGCTCTTCGACCAATAGAAATTTATTGGATGGAAACCAACTAGCTGGACCGCCTGTTGCAACATCAAATGGTACAGTTGTATGACTAACAATGTAGACTTCTGTGTAGATTGGAACTGCATCTAAAACAGCATTATAGCAATACCTCATGATAATTTTCATATTACCAGGTGCTGGATATGGAGTAGTAATGTTTAAAGCAAAATAAATTTTTAGTAAAGTATAGTATAGGAATAATATAATATGTGAATACCTTCCTCTAAAAGTTTGTAATTTATAAGAAAAATGTAAAATCTCGAGATTTTTTTCTGTGAAAAGAGCAGGGCAAGTTTTTTTATATAGTTTTTAATTTAATTTCATATAAGAAGCTAGAAGAAGGCATATATTCAGAAGGATTAAGTCTGTGCAAAGGTTCAGTACTACTCATGGAACAGGTAGGCAGAGGTCCTGTGTGTAAGTTATTCGTGTACTTAGAGACTACTACAAAAATATACATGTAGGCAGATTAATATTGAGCAGGCAAATCCAGTTGCTAACATTTCTCGGTCTCGGGTTGATTGACTTGATATTCTTTTATCATAGTTTTTGTGCCATTCTCTATCTTTTAAAATAGCAAACATATGAACAAAAGAAGGCTAGAACAGTAATGACTCATGTGAACATCATTAGCAGGACTAGAATTGTTAGAACTAATGAAGTGTTTCAGCAAATGAAATTCTATATAGTATAATGTATATACATTTGTATATATATTTGTATATATATTATACACAATATAAATAGTAAAATTTGACACCTGAGATAGTTTGAACAGTATAGGGGTACTTGACCTTGTAATACAGAGATATCAGACCACTGTACTACTAACTATTTCTTAAATCATAAAGGGGATTTCTTAAATCATAAAGGCTGTGTGTGTTGGGTGTGTGTGTATGGGTGTATGACCTAAAGAATACTGGGCTGTATTCCAGGTTTTATAAGACAGTGTGCTAAAGATCCGCCTTCTCTTCGTCCCAGACTTCTTAGTTCTTTTTATACTTTTTCCCCTTTATTTCTCATGTCATAATCTGCCTGTTTCTCCTTTTAAGGAGCCAAGAAAGGAATTGATTTGGCATTCCTTCCCTCTGCTTAGAGCTGCAGCATTTCTAAAGGTCAGTTCATTGTAAAGCTTTCAGTTTTGGTTGAAAGCTATCAAAGGATAGATATTTCACCACATTTCTCATAATTTAACCTTCTAGAGGCGAGCTGAATGAGATATTTTCCCCTAGGAAATAATTCACTTGCCAGAAAAAGTGAATCCCAACTATCCCGGAAGTTAGTCTGAATTCACCAAATATTTTCCTTAGGAATATATTCTTCAATATTTGATACATAACTGGATGGAAGCAATTTTTTCTTTTAGTCTGTAGATCAATGACTGAACATTCCTCAAGTTTAATATAATGGATCTGAACTGTGTGTCTGTTTTTCTCAATGGGGCGTTATAACATGTAGAACATGTGAAACGTGAACAACTCCAATACGAGATTCTAATTTTCTAAATTAGTCAACTGCATTGTTACTGGGGCACCTTAATAAAAGTTCATTATCAAAGGAGAAAATTAAATATTTATCTTCCACATTTTAGGTGGTCCATTTCAAGAAACAAACAAAAAAATCTACTTCCTCTTTCACATTTTTATTCCTTTTTTATTTTTCTTCTCTTGTAAATATCACATCGGGCACTCTGGAGTGGGATGTGTTAATTTCAGATCAGTAAATGAAGGATGCAACTCAAGATGTTAACATGATCCCATCTCTGTATGGCAAGCGATTAAACAAGATCTGGGATTTTGAGTACAAAGAGTCTTTGGTGTGCTTTACTGAAATTGCTGGATAAGTGATCACCATTGAAGAAATCCTTTTTGAATTATTTCTAAAGATGGAGGAAAAAAATGTCAGGAAAGCATTTTAAAAATGAAATACTGAAAAAAAAGTTCGTATTTTAACAGTTTCCTGATTTTCTTTTCCTTTGCTGGAAACAATCTTTATTAAAAAACACCTTTTAGTACTGTAGGTCATGTGCAATTCTGGTCTCAATGTCTCAAGAAGAATATAGTGGAATTAAGAGAAAGTACAGGGAAGGGCAACTAAAATGATTAAGCAGATGGAGCAGCTGCTGTCTGAAGAGACACTAAAAAGGCTTTGCTCTTAAGTTTGGAGAGGAGAAAACCAAGGTGGGGAAAAGGCTTTAACTGAGTTTACACAATATAAAGGTAGTGAGTAAACTGAACACACAACTGTTATTCATGATACAAAACTAGTAGGTGGCCGTTTTAAAACAGTTTAGAGGAACCTGTGAACTTCTGGAATTTGCTGCCATAGAAATTTGTAGAGGCAGAGAATATCAGTAAGTTCAGGAAGGGATTTGGACTAATTCTTGGACAACAATCCATAAATAGATACTAAAAGCACTAAGCAGAGATGTAATCTCTTACATATCTAGCTCAGTAATTGAAGATGCTGGTGAAGTAGATGTTCCACAGCTAGTGTCCAGTCTCATGCGGCTACGCGGCTACATCTCCCTACGCGGCTTCTGCTTTTAGCACTGCTGGATACAGAATACTGGGCTTCATGGTCTGACCATTTTATGATCCTGTCTTATGGCATGTGTGCAGAAGCTGGCAGAGCTTGGAGTAATGTGAACTTGAGAGAGAGAGAGATCTATGAGAAACAGTGTCTGCACCATCTCTGATGGTCACTTAACTCAGAACTAAACAAGTGGGAGTTTCTCATAGATGCAATATACCAGTTGAACAGCATTTTTGCATTTTTTGAGAAGCAATGTTTTCCACTGTTTGCTAAATATTTCTCAGCATGCTAAGCCTCTTTTTTAGTAATGAAGATTACTGTACTGCTTAATACCTTTGAAAATTGCCCTGATTTGCTCTTAGTAGTAATAGTAGTGACAATCTTTGTTCAGATGAGGGATGGTGGGAGTAAATAATGGTTGATATTAGCTATTTAGCATTGTTTGTCCTTTCACTTTGCCATTGGACCAATCTGAGTAGTCTGGATTGAACACAGAAACAAGAATGACATAGATATGTGATATGGAAATAACTAGTGGGTTTGAATTCTCTCATATATAGGGTATATTAAAAAGAAAAAGTATACGCAATACATACAAGCACAACACTCCTCAGAAAGCCTTCAGTCTAACAAGTTGTATAGCATACAATATCTTCCTTCCTGTTTTCCCAGAATTCTCTTGCAGAAAACCTAGAGGCTTACAGAGGCTGATTTGGAAATAAGGTCCTGTCCTGTGTTCTTCCCTCAGCCGTATTTTCTCTTTTGCCACTTCTGCCTTGTCTGTGGCTTTGCGTTTGTTACAGACATGATTAGTCTTTCTCACCACTTCTCCTACGGGCTGTCTAATCATCATCCTAGGCAACATTGCATAAATTTATATAATGCACCAAAATATTTATTCTCCTAAAGCATATCAAAGACAGCTGCAGCATAAGGGCAGCCTCCTGTGCTTTCAAAGCCACCCTTATACTCTGATCTATGAAGGGTCTAGTTCTTCATTCTTTCCTTTGTTGCTTGAGAAACAAGAATCACAAATCTCTTAGAGCAATCACTTCTAGTGTGATCTTACTTGCAAGTCAGCTTGCATGGAAATACCAACATATCTACCAGTCCTGCTCTTGTTAGCTGAGTAGATCCTGCTGAATCTCCTAGCACTGGAAATGAAACAAGCTGGTCGGCAGGCAATTCATATGCTATCATCAGCTTATCTGTTCTCCACTTCCCCACCAGCAATTTTTGTTGAAGCAACTAGAATTGGAAATGACATTGTTGACTAACCTGAAAAACAGACATGGGTACATCCAGTGTTTTGCTGTGACTGGGGAATCCTAAAAAATGTCTGGTTGTCTGTGCTCTCATTTCCAACTCTTTACACGTATTGTTCCATCTTAATATTTATTTCCATATTTTAATTTGTAACTGTCCTGTAAATATTTGAAATGCATCCTTTTGAAGCAGTAGTTAAATTTATTGTTTATTTTGAATCTCTTTTTCCTCTAACCATATTGAAAGTAACAACTTAACAATCATGGATCCTTAGGTAACCATCAGTTTCTAGCTCAGAAATTAATTGGTCTTTTTCTCTCATAATGAGGGCCAAAGCACCTTTGATTAGAATAGCATTAGACAGTAGCTATATTTTTTAGAAACACTAATGATGTTTTATTAGGAGCCACTTTTGCACTCATTCTTAATAGTTTCCTTTATTCTCATTGTTCCTCTGTGTTCAATCAGACAGCTTCTCTTCTCATTTTTGTCTAGGTGCCAAACAGTAAAGACAGAAGCAGTTTCTCTTCAGTGTTTAATTTTCAATTCTGCTGTCTGATATCATTATAGCCCAAATGTGCAATTAGCAATCACAGCATATTCTGCCAACTTTAGCTGAAAACTACCCTATTTGGGGTGGGCTGCTCAATCAAATTGTTAACTGGGGGCACGGCATGTTCTTGGCAAAATGGCCTGGATAACAACAGCTGACAAGATAGAAATGTGACAGTGTGGGACATCCAAAACTGTCTGAGAAAACTGAAGCTGGAAGATGGGATTGCAATGAGGTGGCAGCCCCTTTGGCATCAGAGCCTTGCCCAGACCTGCTAGCACAGCCTGTGTGGGCACCATGCCCAGCTCAGCCATGGACGGCAGGAGGGCACTCGTGGCACGCACTGGGGTGGTGGGAATGGAGTCTTCAGAACTCATGGAAGGGTGTTTAGAAATTTGTTAGTGTATATTTACATTTTCAAAGTTTTTAGCATTGTGATGTATCTGTTCGCTCGCTGATATTGATCCCAAATTGTTCCATTGTTCACCATTTATCAATTAATTTTGTGTCTTTAATAAATCAATAAACCACTTCAGTCCCGCTCTGACTTAAAGTACATGAACTGTGTAGTTTTTTTCCAGCAACACATGCTTAATTCAACGAGAATATTCAGGCAGTGCATGTGAAAACCTGAACGAAAATGAATATGTGCAAATAAACTACTTTTGGTATTTACTTGTGTCCAAATATAACAAGATCTATTTATGTATCTAGACATACAATAAGAAGCTACTGAGCTACCACTCATCAGCTGAGCAACTGAGCAGTGGTTCTTCAAATTTATCTGCTTTGTCACTCAAGAATAATTTTAAGTCAAATTTCAAAGTAAAATACAACAGATAATTTAACTTCTTATCATGGGTATTTCACTATAGTCATATTTCTACTTTAGATTTAAAAAAGTCATTTTACAAATTCAGGCTGATGCAAGAAATTAAAAAGGAAAATATTTGCATTCCAAGGGAGAGGTAAGTATCTCACAATATTTTGATTATTAATGATCATTAAAGCACTCATCAATGTTAAATTGAATTCATGAATAAACATTTGAAACTGGAGTATGCATATATATATAGTCAATTTCTCTCTTGAAAAATCATTGTAAGAAAAGCCATAGAGAAGGAAACTCAGGATCCCTTGATATGGTCTAATCCAGGCAGAAAATGCTGAACTCTAATTTCCCAGTACATGTCTAGGGATTACAAAACTAGCACTCTCACCAAAGTTCATAGAATCATAGAATCATAGAATGCCTAAGGTTGGAAGGGACCTCTAGAGGTCATGTAGTCCAACCCCTCTGCACATGCAGGGTCACCTAGAGCATGTGGCACGGGACTGCGTCCAAGCAGGTCTTGAAGATCTCCAGAGAAGGAGACTCCACAACCTCTCTGGGCAGCCTGTTCCACTGCTCTGTCACCCTCACTGTCAGGAAAATTTTCCTTCAGTTCCTGTGGAACTTTTGGTGCTTAAGTTTGAGGCCATTTCCTCTTGTTCTGTCAGTGGCCACCACTGAAAAGAGACCAGCACCATCCTCCTCACTGCCTCCCTTGAGGTACTTACAGACACTGATCAGATCCCCTCTCAGCCTTCTCTTCTCCAGGCTGAACAGGCCCAGCTCCCTCAGCCTCTCCTCACAGGGCAAATGTTCCAGGCCCCTGATCATCCTCGTGGCCCTGCGCTGGACTCTCTCCAGCAGCTCCACAACCCTCTTGTACTGGGGGGCCCAGAACTGGACACAGTACTCCAGATGTGGCCTCACCAGGGCTGAGTAGAGGGGTAAGATCACCTCCCTCGACCTGCTGGAGACGCTCCTCTTAATGCACCCCAGGACCCCATTGGCCTTCTTGGCCACGAGGGCACACTGCTGCCTCTTGGTCATCCACCATGACGCCCAGGTCCTTCTCTGCAGAGCTGCTCTCCAGCAGGTCGGTTCCCAGCCTGTACTGGTGTCTGGGGTTGTTTCTCCCCAGGTGTAGAACCGTGCACTTGGCCTTGTTGAATTTCATGAGGTTTCTCTCTGCCTAGTTGTCCATTCTGTCCAGGTCCTTCTGGATGGCAGCGCAGCCCTCTGGGGTGTCAGCTACTCCTCCCAGCTTCGTATCATCTGCAAACTTGCTGAGGGAGCACTCTGTGCCTTCATCCAGGTCACTGCTGAATAAATTGAACAGGACTGGACCAAGGACTGACCCTGGGGGACACTGCTAGCTGCAGGCCTCCAACTAGACTCTGCCCCGCTGATTATCACCCTCTGAGCTCTGCCATCTACCCAATTCCCAATCCACCTCATCGTCCACTCATCCATCCCACACCTCCGGAGCTTGTCCAGGAGGATGTTGTGAGGGAGGGTGTCAAAAGCCTTGGTGAAGTCAAGGTAGATGACATCCACCGCTCTCCCCTCATCTATCCAGCTGGTCATCCTATCATAGAAGGCTATCAGGTTAGTCAAGCATGATTTCCCTTTCGCGAATCCATGCTGACTAGTCTTGAGCACCTTCTTTGTCCTCCATGTGCCTGGAGACAACGGCCAGTATGAGCCGTTCCATCACTTTTCCGGGGACAGAGGCTCACTAGGCCTTTTTGAAGACTGGCGTGACATTGGCCTTCTTCCAGTCCTCTGGCACCTCCCCCGTTTTCCAGGATCTTTCAAAGATGATCGAGAGTGCCTTGGCTATGACGTCTGCCAGCTCACGCAGCACTCTGGGGTGCATCCCATCAGAGCCTATGGATTTGTGGGTATCGAGTTTCCTTAGGTGCTCTCTCACCCAATCTTCCTCTACCCAGGGCAAGTCTTCCTCTCTCCCGGCTTCTCTTGTCTCTAGGGCCTGGGACTCTAAGGGGCTGCCCTTGGTAAACACCGAGGCAAAGAAGGCATTCAGCAACTCTGCTTTTTCTGTGTTATTCGTAACCAGTGTGCCCATCCTGTTCACCTGGGGACCCACATTTCCCCTAATCTTCCTTCTGCACTTTATATATTTGAAGAAGTTTTTCTTGTTGTTCTTAACTTCCCTCACCAGCTTGCATTCCAAATGCACCTTAGCTTTCCTCATCATAACTCTGCATTCCCTGACTATGCTCCTGTATTTCTCCCAGGGGGGCTGTACTTTTTTCCACATTCTGTATTCTGCCTTCTTCTGCTTGAGCATTGCCACAAGCTCCCTTCTCAACCACGCAGGTCTTCTACCCCCTCTGCCTGACTTCTTACACACAGGGATGCACTGCTGCTGGGCGTTGAGGAAGTGACGCTTGAAAACTAACCATCTCTCTTGCCCCTCCCCTTCCTTCTAGGGTTCTAGGCCATGGGATTCTTCCGAGGAGGTTTCTGAAGAGGCTAAAGTTGGCCCTCCTGAAGTCCATGGTTGCAAGGCTACTTACAGCCCTTCCTCCTCCTCGTTGGATCCTGAACTCCACCAACTCATGGTCACTGCAGCCAAGGCTATCTCCCACCCTCACATCTCCTACAAGTCCCTCTCTATTTGTTAGCACAAGGTCCAGTAGGCCACCTCTCCTCGTTGGCTCCTCCACAACCTGCGTCAAAAAGTTATCATTGACACTCTGCAGGAACCTCCAGGACTGTTTGTGCCTGGCTGTGTTGTCCTTCCAGTTGATGTCAAGGAAGTTGAAGTCCCCCATGAGAACCAGGGCCTGTGACCGTGAGGAAACATCCAGCTGACTATAGAACGCCTCATCAACTTCCTCGTCCTGGTCAGGCGGCCTGTAGCAGACACCCACCACAGTGTCTCCCACATTAACCTGCCCTTTAACCCTTACCCACAGGCTCTCAACTCGCTCGTCGTCCACTCCCAGGTTGAGCTCCATGCATTCCAGTTGCTCTCTCACATAAAGAGCAACTCCACCACCTCGCCTTCCCAGCCTGTCCTTCCTAAAGAGCACATAGCCTTCCATGGCAGTGCTCCAGTTGTGCGAGCTATCCCACCATGTCTCTGTGATTCCAATGAGATCGTGGCGCTGGGACTGCACACAGATCTCCAGTTCATCTTGCTTAATCCCCATGCTTCGTGCATTGGTGTACAGGGAAGTAACTGAGCCTGCAGGTTCCTCAGGAAGGGTGACAGAGTGCCCTCTATAATCATTTCCTATCCTCACTTCCCCACTACCATACTCCCGCTGGATCCCATCTGACCTTGGCCATGTGGTACTGTTTGCCGTGTCTGTGTGACACTCCCCTTCCCACTTCTCGTCTAGTTTAAAGCCCTCCTAACCAGGTTGGCCAGCCTTTTGGCAAAGAGCCTTGTGCCCCTGTCGCTGAGATGGTTCTCATCAGTCCCCACTAGCTGGTGGTCATAAAACAGAGTCCCATGGTCATAGAAATCAAAACCCCGTCGCCAAGCCAGCTGTTAATCTGCCATATCGCCTTCTCCTCCTTGAATCCATTCCCCTTGTTGTTAGGATCGAGCAGAACACTACCTGGGCTCCACAAAGTTCTGTTTCATGACATCTTGCAAAGAGCTCTTCAGTGTCAATCTTTAGAGGAACTTCACTTCTGAAAATATTTAATAACTTGAATTATTTTCTGAATTTATTTGTCTTAGTGATATTTTCCCTTATACTTTACCAAGGGGAATTTTCTTAGTTAGAAGCTAGCTGTATTTTTTACTAAAGTTTACAAGAAGACATTTTCAAGCTTTATAATTACATGAGCTCCCAGATGATTCCTTCAACAAAAATAATTAATTGTAAGGACAGAAGAAAATAATCTTGTCTTTTCTAATTTCATTTTGCTTATAAAATTCTACTATTGATATTGCATTAGATGAAAGTCAAAAGTGATGATTGAGGGATTATCTTTCGGACTCAGTAGTGAAAATCAAATTTTTCATGCATTTCTATGCATCTTCATACACTATGTGGTGCAGTCCTTAGATAGGAAAAACTTTCAGGATAAGAGCTGAAAACTGTTGGGATCTTTCTGCTACTCTTTTAAAGGAAGGACAATTGACTTTTTTTAGTTAGAATCTGTGTTTAGATTTTTTAAAAAATCAATGTAAATAACCTTTTAAACTAAAAAACAAAAGAAATTACAACCGGGAACTTTATTTTTCCAGGAATTTTTAAGTATATGAAAAACATGAATTATCAAGAGCATCACTGCTGTGAAAGTATAGTGGCAAAGTACTATGAATTCTTACAGAAAACGCTGGGTAGTAGTAAGAAACAGACTTTAAAAGATGCAATGACTGCTATCTACTGAACTTCGATGTTGACTGTACACCTTTTAAATTTTTTAACAGATGAATAATTGTCCAGAAAAATGCTTAGGCAAAACATCATTACTGGAATTTCACCAAAAGAATGGATTCAGTAATGTATTTATTACCTGTTTTTGAGAATGCAGTAAATATTCAATTTGTAAGAATGCTCAAAGAAATGACACTTCATGTCTTATCTTTTGACAATTTTGAGAGATATTATCTTGTAGATCACATATTGCTTTGGCCTTCTGTCTTTTCCATGAGTATGGCCAATATTAACTTCCTACTAGGATGTATAAAAGAATTGCAGAAACATATTCTTCTTTCCTCCCCCTATGCTCTCTGAACTTCCAGCAGTTTGTAGCTCATTGCTACCTGAAACCAGAGGCAGGTAATAGGATGCAATTTCATCAGCCTTACTGGCATCAACATACATTTTCTTCTCAGCCACAAGTCCTTTTAATTCATCACAGAAAGAGATTATATTCTTTGCTGTGTTTTGACAAGTCTGGCTAAAACATGAACACACCATGAATCTCTAACACAAGATACACACAGAAAGTAGAAAAACATCAGATTACGAAGGAGTCATATAAAACGGTATCATAAGCAAGGAAGAACAAAATCAGAAATCCAATGAAGAGAGATAACAAGGGGACATGAAAGACAAGGAGCCTGATTATAAGTTTATTGCTGATCAAAGGTTAAGAGGAAAGGTGATTGATAGTTTATTTAGTGGAATGAGGAAAAATAACATCAAAATATGCTGGAAATTACAACAATATTAATGAAAAAATAAATTTTCAAGAACACTGTTATTTTTCAAGAAATCTGTTCTTTTACTATCCTAAAAAATAAAAGAACACTCAAGACATTAAAACTCATCTAAAACTGCTTCAAATGCATTATATGTTGCCTCAAATTACCCAGCAGATACAGGACATCATAATTTTCTTAAGGTCGGAAATTTCAAAAAAGGAATTGCTGCTTATTAATGAAAAAACATCTTTATAAAATCCAAGTTGAAATAAGTTTCTGAAGTCAGCACAGGCATAATTCTCAAATAAAAAAAATCAATCACCCAAACCCAGAAACAACTAACAAAAACAAAGAGCCCTCTTCATCTCAGAAGTATGAAGAACACCTACTATGATTTGAAAACTGGAATTACTGAAGAAGAAGCAGAAATATACTGTTCACTTAAAAATGTTGGAGTTGTTCTATTAGTTATATTACAAGAGTAGAACTGTAATAAGATATATTTGAATTTTCAAATACAAATAGGTCTTACTATGGGGGAAAGCAATTACTTGTTTATTGAGTAGAATATATATATATATACATATTTTTTTTTTCATTTTGTAAATAGTTGCCCTAAATAAAACATTGACAGTTTTGTAAGTATTTTATATATTGTACAGCTATTCTTTTGAAGACAAAGATATTGCAAAAATAAATAAAGCATTTATATATAAGATATACTTTAAAGCGTATACCTTAAATATATCATGTACATATATATATAAAATTAAATACATTAAGTATATGCTTTACATATGTGTGCTACATTTGAACGCTAACTATTCAATTTCATAACAAAGACAGGCAAATTCTAAAGCTTCTGCAGTTTTGGAGGATTTTTCCATGAAGCTCAGATGCTCTGTATTTAATCCTAAAATAATTAAGCATACAAGTTGTAGTTTCAATAACACATCAGTATTAGAAAAAGGTTAATGACTGATTGTTCCTTTTACAAGCTTTACTGCTTGTGAGCATGAAAAGCTGAAAGAATTGATTCAAATGAGCCAGGTCTTCAAAGTTTCAGTGCTCAGTTGCTGTAGTGGAACAAATCAGCTGAAGGCTTGTTCCTAGACATGCTACTCATTCAACTCTTTTTGTTCCAACATCCTGTGATATTGTTATGCTAATATGAGATTTCTTTTAGTAGTGCAGGCCTGTAGCTTGTGTATGAAAGTGTAATAAATGAATTTTTGTTGAGGGGAAATCACTATTTTGGCCTCCCCAAATTTAAAATTTTTCATCATGAAACATGACTCCAACCTAATGTAATAATCTTATTAAAAACATCAATTACACACTAAACCATCTGAAGTATACTCTTGTTATGACTTTAAAATATTCAAAATTTCAAAAAATTCAAAAATATAATTTTATTAAGCTTATATTTTCATATATTAGTCTCTGTACTTTATATTTCATCACTAGAAATACAAATTGTCATAGCATTTTTCTTTTGTGGGTTTGAAATAAATAGGTTTCTGGATGCCCTAAATATGCATTATACAAAATACCACTAAGTTGCCACCAATTATGTTAATTTTATTCCAATTCTCCATATACTTTGGAGCAACATTAACTGTTAGTTGCTAACTTAAAACCGTAGCTGTACAATACTGAGTTTTGGGGTAATTTATCCCAAACTCTCTTCAAAGGCATTTTGAATAACCGATTTCTATACTCAAAAATGTTGTGGTGAGGGCTGTTATTGATGATGGACCCTTACAAGAAAATGTGTCACTGATGAGTAACTCCTTTCATAGGATGGGTTATCCTACATTAATCGACCCCATTCCAAAACCATTATCTTCTTTTAGATGTTACATTTATATACATGCTTGATATGTAGCATATGACAAGCCAAGATGTTCAGTGGCCTTTAAAAATCTGTCTTCCATGGTAACAGTCTTTCTGATTATGGGAAATTCTGCATTTACTTATGTAAACCTCTACGTTTTTAAGAAAAAAAAATAAGTATTTACTGTACTGAGAAAAAAAAAATCAGTATGTGTGCACACATATATTGACAGATCATGTGAAAATGCTTTTTTCACTGTATTAATGCCAGAGCTACAGAACTACTTCTCAAAAAGAAAAAAGAAAAATACTTGGCCAAGTGGCATCTTCATGTAGCTCATGCCCAGTAGTTTATTAACTTTTTGATGTTATTTAATATTTTTTCCATCTGTATTTTTCACCATACTCTGAAGAAAATGTTCATCTTACTGATTTGAGTGACTGCTATTACTGCGTTCATACGGAAGTGTGTGTGCATACTAGAGTATGTACACAGCCACCTCTTACTCCTGAGTCTAAAATCTTCTGTGAGCAGAGCCCTGTATCCATACACCACTCTTCAAAATTCCTATGAAAAAGCAGACAGGACAGGAGGATTGTGACCATATTTCAGCTTCTTTTTGTGTAAAGAAAAAGAAATGGGAAAGAAAAAATAGGGATAAAAATTGATTTGCTTGCAGAAGAATTAGTTTTGTTTCTTCTTTTGTATAATTTCTTAGATACTACAAAAAAAAAAAGAATAGGGAAATGAAGGGTGTTCTTTCATCTGCACAGGATGCGAGGAAGCCTCAAGGTCTTAAAGGAAGTCTCAGCAAAAGAACATGAGTGTTTAGAAACCTGCTAGCAGGCCACACTTGCATGCGTGCAAGTGACTGCATATGTGGGGCCTCTTTAGGTAACGTGATTAATAACAAGTTCTACTAAATGGACTAAAAATGTCATACCATGAGATCCTCATTTTCTGAGAAGCTAGATCGATTTCCTGCTTAAAACATGCCTGACTCTCATCCTGGCATGCACCTTTTCCTGGGAAACCAGAGCACAAAGTAAAGGAGCCTTGTATGCACATAAATTTTGCACAGGAATAGCATTAGGGTTTGGGTAGGCTATTCCTTTCACATAGTAGCTTGTGATCTCTCAGGTTCCCAGTTTGGATGTGTTTGCTGTATGTAAAAAAAACCACCAGGGATCACTTTCTCCAAGCTCAGGATCAGTGCATTCCTACAAGAAAGAAGTCAAGGTAGGGATGCAGGAGACCTGCACGGAGGGGAGAAAAGAGAGCATACATAATGTGGAAGATAGGTCAGACCACATGGGAACTATATAGGAACATTGTCAAAGAATGCAGAAATGCAGTGAGAAAGGCCAAGGTCCATGTAGAATTAGAGTTAGAGATGTCAGGAACAACAGGAAGAGCTTTGACAAACACATCAGCAGCAAGTGGAAGACTAGGGAAAGCATGGGCCCGCTGCTGAACAGACTGGATGCCTTGGTGACAGAGGATACAGGGAAGACAGAATTACTAAATGCCTTCTTTGCTTCTGTCTTTGCTAAGGCTAGTCCTCATGAACTACAGAGCCCAGACACAAAAGAGAAAACTGCTCCCAGGAGGAAGGCATTCAATGGGTCGAGGAAGATTGGGTTATATCTTATTTAGGCAAACTGGACACAGTTTGTTTGGAGTCTATGGGATTGGACAGGATGCACCCAAGGGTGCTGAGGGAACTCATGGGGTTATAGCTCAGCGGCTTTCTATCATCTTTAAGAGGTCATGGAGAGCAGGGGAGGTGTCAGAGGACAGGAAGAAAGCCAATGTCATTCCAGTCCTCAAAAAGAGGGAGTAGGTGGGAAATAAGGCTGGTCAGCCTCACCTCCGTTCCTGGAAAGGGAATGGACACCACCCTAGACACCATCTCTAGGCATGTGAAGGCAAAGAAGGTGATCGGGAGTAGTCAGTATGGATTCACGAAGGGAAAGTCATGTTTGACAAACCTGATAGCCTTCTGTGATGGAATGACTGGTTGGATGGATGATGGGAGAGCCATGGATGTTGTCTTTCTTGACTTCAACAAGTTTTTTGACACCATTTCCTATAACACCCTCATCGGGAAGCTCAGGAAGTGTGAGTTAGATCAGTGGACAGTGAGGTGGACTGAGGACTGGCTGGATGGCAGAGCTCAGAGGGTCGTGATAAATGCTGCCAAGTTTAGTTGGAGTCCTGTGGCCAGTGGGGTCCTGCAGCGGTCAGTACTGGGCCCAGTGCTGTTCAACTTATTCATGAATGGCTTGAAGGAGGGGACAGAGTGTGCTCTCAGCATGTTTGCAGATGATGCAAAACTGGGTGGAGTAGCCTACATTCCAGAGGGCTGTGCTGCCATTCAGAAGGTCCTGAACAGGTTGGAGAGTTGAACGGAGAGGAACTTCAAAAGATTCAACAAGTACAAATGCAGGTCCTGCACCTGGGGAGGAGTAACCCCAGGCACCAGTACAGATTAGGGTTTGACCTGCTGGAAAGCAGGAGAGAGATTTGGGAGTCCTAGTTGACTACAAGTTAATTATGAACAGGCAATGTGCTCCTGTAGCGAAGAAGGCCAGTGGGATCCTTGTCTGCATTAGGAGGAGCATTGCGAGCAGGTCGAAAGAATGGATCCTGCCTCTCTACTTAGCTCTGGTGAGGCCGCACCTGGAGTCCTGTGTGCAGCTCTGGGTTCCCAAGGACAAGACGGATGTGGAGCTTCTAGAGAGGGTCCAGTGTAGAGCAGGAAAAATGAGAAGGGACAGGAGCATCTGTCTTATGAGGGAAGACTAAGTTAGCTGGGCCTGTTTATCTTGGAGAAGAGAAGATTGAGAGGGCATCTTATCAATACGTATAAATACCTGAGGGGAGAATGCAAAGAAGATGAAGCCAAACTCTTCTCCGTGGTGGTCACTGACAGAAAAGGGGTAATAAATTAAAACACAGGAAGTTCCATCTCCATGTGAGGAAGAACTTTTTTCCTGTGAGGGTGACAGAGCCCTGGAGCAGCCTGTCCGGAGAGGTTGTGGAGTCTCCTTCTTTGGATATCTTCATAAGCCACCTGGATGCAACCCTATGCCACATGCTGTAGGTATCCCTGCCTGCATAAGGGGGTTGAACTAGATCATCTCTAGAGAGATGATCTCTCTTCCAACCTCAACCATTCTGTGATTCTGTGAAAACTCTCTTTAATTTAAAAACAATGACCAAACTTTTCCATATGGTTGAACTAGATCCACAGACACTTAGAGAAGCTTTAATTAAGTGTCCAATTTCCTAACTCCTCTGTGGAGAGAATCAAGTATTACAGAATGGGATTCACAACAGGTAACAGGCTGCCAGGCTAAATAAAAGATATAATTGTCTAAGAAGGAGTGGTATATCTAAAAAGTGCTTGTCTAAAAGTAGTGGTATGTAGATAACCCTTGTGGACATCTCACTAATTATACTTTGGAAGTGAGGTGGGAAGGGATAAGAAGAAGGCTTTCCAGACGGGATGAGAAGAAGGCTTTCCATTCTGTTAAGTCTCAGTGACTAAATGCAAATTGCAAATTATTGGGGATTCTCCTTCAGTGATGCTGTAAAACTGTATGAGGATCTCTGATGGTTTAGCTTAAGAAACCAAAACTATAACAGAGAGGCGGATAGTTTGTATGGTTTCAGGAAGATAGATGTTGCTCCTTTTGCTGTTGAAAATGATGCTTTGGTGATGTAAATGCACACAGCCCATCCTCATGTGGTCCCTTAGACCTTGGGCTTGAAGATAGCACTGTAGGTGTCTTGCAACTTATTGTCTAAAACTTGTACCAGTCTTCACCAGCTCAGCCAACAGTTTTTCATGAAAACATTGATGACTGCTGCTACCTACCTCTTGACAGATACTCACTAATCTGGTTAGTGCTGGTTAGACCTATTCCCTTTTTGGACTGGGCTTTGGCTGGCTTGTGAAAATGTTTCCTAAGAGCAGTTCCTGTAAATCTTCCTCTCTGTTCATAGATAGCAGTCACAGTGGACTTTGAATGAGCGAGTTGATGGCGTCTTACTCAGCATCCAACTCTTTATTCATTTACATGTCAAAGGCTAGAATGTGGGAACTTTGAAATATATCAGCAATATTTGGTTATGTAGTAATTCTCACAGACCTAAAAAAATGCTAGTGTGTCTCACAGAATTGATGAATTGTTAAATGCATACGAAGACAAAATCCATCATGATGCAGATGGCTGGAAATTTAAAAACATTTTTGTTTTATGTTTGGAAAGAAACTGAACAGGGCTGTGGTGACAGTTATGGCAACTGCAAACCTGTCTTCGTCTCTCTTTTCCCTTGAACTTCTTTCATGCACTGTCAAGACACAGCTGTTTCTGCAATTGAAGTTGTTCTGCACTTGAAGAACCAGAAGAAGGAGCTAGCCAAATTAAAAAAAAAAAAAAAAAAAGAAAGAAAATACAGGGATAATTTTCAGCTAAATTAGCTTCCAATCTGGTTTACAGCAGAGGCACACAAATAGCTGTATGTTCCTATCTAATCCAAATTTTATTTGTGTTTTGTATAAAAAGATGATTATGAATCATTAATGAAATTTCCTCTAGATAACAGGATTTGGCCAGGAAAAGTGCTTAACATCTTGTTTAAGATAATCACTGAAAAATGAATGGAAATACAGTCTAGGATTATCATCTTTAATTGAGTTCTAACTAGTTGTCTTTCCATATGGGACACAGTTTTTCTTACCTTGGGTAAGCAAGAAGGAAGCATCAGCATGAGTAAGGTCCAAGACCAAAATGCTCCCTGCAGTTTGTTGGGAATCAACGTTATATGTAAGATAGATAGACTTTTAGTGAGATCAGGGGAAATTCTTTTCAACCTGTCAAAAAGATATTTTTTATTATTAAGAGGTGAGACCAGATTAGGCAAGGTGTGCCTCAGAATTTATTAACAGAAAACAGCCCGTTGTCTGGACAATTTATTACTAAAGAATTGTGAGGAATTCTTATGCTAACCTGTTCTGTGCTTTTCTTTCATGTTATGTATGTAGAGCTCTTCACATTGTGCAGCTGTGTTAAGAGTATGGGTCTCCATAGCTCAGTAGAGTGCAAGAAGAGATGCAGAAGGAGTCTATAGGAGATTTAGAAGTCTTCAACTGTTAATTTCCATTATCCAGGAGAGTTTATGGGTCATCCCACATCATACAGACATTTAATAGACAAAAGATCTGATTTTATAATTACAAACTCAATAGGCTTGAAATATCTTACATACACTTGGACACACTTTACACAACTAGACGTTGCCCTAAACAGTAAAATAATTACAGCTCACAGTGATCCTTAGGTTTTTTTGTTTTTCAAAATAACTGGGAAGAGTTCTAGCAACATTTTATAAACAAAACATTTTAAAATCTACAAGTTCAGTAAAATCACAATTGGGAGTCTGGAAAAATAGTTGAAGCCTTCTCTGATCTAGCAATGCTCAGACTTAGCAAGTCTGGTAGCACTGGGGAAGTTCTGAGTGACTGAATGAAATCCAGTATTGTGCTTAATATGACCTTCCAAATCATTAAGCATTTAATTTGATAACAATACTAAAACATATAATAAATAAAGAAAAATAATTTAAAAAATCACTTTATTGTCAGTAAATGGCCTAAATTAAGAAAGAACAATTAAAAGCCAAGCAACAACGTTCTCTTGTATGGAATTACTATTTCGATCAATTTAAGTGACTATATAGTCATTTAAATTTATTCAGTATTTCTTATTTCAGTAAGAAAACCTGTGAAGTACCTGTGCATTGGATTAAAATGAAGACCGTAGGCAGAGTGGCATGCATTAAGTAGAGTAACAGTGAGCTTAGAGATCAAATATGACAAATTTACAAATATAATACAATTTGGCATTTTTAGTGAAATTGCAGAGGAATCTGCTTTTGTTCATTATCAGTAGTCTAGAAGAAGTGTTCATGTGATGCAAAAATGCAGAAGTGAAAAATGACATAGGTCACTTTCACTGACTGATTCAAATCTTGCAGAAAGGCTGATATATTTGAACTGCTGTTTTTTTTTTTTTTTCCAGGAAAGTGCATTTTTTTGAGTTGTTAGAAGGTCTGTGATGCTCCGAAGACAAGAATTGAGAAGACCCCACAGTAAAAGTTTCTGTCCTTTTCCAATAAAATCTGCTTCAAAACTTAGGGAAACACCCTGAGAGCTGTTTGTAGTGATCTTTGTACATTTTATTTTACTTAAATTTCAGGCAAATCATCCATCGTGGGTGGGTGATTTGTTAAATTACCTTTAATGCCATCCTTATTAGCAGGAAATTGGTCTTAACTACAAAATTTTGACAGAGAGATCTTTAACACAGGTATAATGTTTACATGTTTGGTTAAAATTTTCACTTTTAGGTTTAACACGGGAAAAAAGAAACTTACACTTAAGGAGAAAAGTATTAATATTAAATCTAAAAAGCAAGTAGAATAAATAAAACTTGTGCTTCTAAATATTTAATCACCAAACATTTAGAGAAAAAAATATATAGCTTGTATGTAAGGAACTCCACAGCTTAGTCTTTAAACATTTCATTTATATTCATAATACCTGAACAGTTTGATTGGAAGCAAGGTTAAATTCAACAATGAAACACCTGAAAATATACTTATCTATGTGCTATTTAGAGGGTCTTTTCTCTCTGACATAAGCATTTTTCATATATTGCTACTATATGACACTGACTGGACATACTGTTGATAACCTAGCCACTAAAAGTGAATAATGTTTATACCCTTAGAACTGAAATTACAAATATCTACATTAGAATAAATAAAAATAAAACTAGACAATTGTGAAAACATAATTGACCAGCTAACAGAAGAGCTGCCTTTACCACAGAAAGAGCTTTAAAAAAGCATTAAGAAGCAGGAGAATTCCTAAAGACTACTGTGAACACAATGTATACGATTTAGTTTGATTTGACAGAATAGCAGACTCATTGTTCATGTTTTAATGTCAAGTTTTATCCCTTGAATCCTAACAAAAGATGAATAAATATGTTGCAGAAGCACAGTAATTAGCTACTTCAAGAAGAATTAACGGCAATGAGTCAACTACTAAAAAAATCTACTGAAGCAGTTGATTAATTCTAGTTAATTCTATTTAAGCAAAGTTAAAATCTACTTAAGTCTAGTTAAAATCTATTTAAGTTGTAAGCTGTGGAAGCCCGAATAACAGCAATATTATTTAACTGTTCATTTATAGATAATGAAAATACAACTTTGCTTTTTAGGATTTCATTTTTTCTTTCATATAAATTTAATAAATCTTTTCAAATATTTCTGTTCAATGAAAATAATCTACAAAAGACAAGTAGCAACATGTTCAGTATTTGAAATCTGAAAATGGAGCTATATATTATGATTTTAAGTAGTAGATAAGTGAATCAGGATATATGGTATAATATACAATAATTTCTAATTTTAAAAATGAGTCTGATGTTGAAAAATCAATACCACAAAAAATCTCCCAAAGTTGAAGAATGTGAGCAGATCATACAGGAACAGCAACAACAAGAACAACAAAAAACTAAAGCTGCTAATATGCCAATATACTTGACCATCAGAAAAAAATATTCTGTTCTTGAAATTGAAAAACTAGGCAAGACCTTCCAGTCATTGCATCTGGATGTCATAGCTTCCCAGCATAAACACAAAGCAAAACTTGCTCAACTACAACAGCAGGTAACACAGTTTGAAAGAGACCTTATAGAAGGCAGGAAACTTTGTAGTCAAAAAGATCAGGTATGCTTTTGCTATGAGAATGATAAAAACTGTTATCTCCTTAAAAATCACATTGAAAGTAGAATTTAGAAGAGTTGGGTGTACACTAATTCATGCATATTTGTTATAAATTTTATACATAAAAAAATCACAAACTTTGTAAGTATATATTTCTCTGGTGTTTATTAATAAATTCAAGATATATTAGGGTTTATGATAGCATTTCTATCAAAATGCATATTGATAAAATCAGATGAATACAGTAATATGACTTCTTTTTTGTTTGTAGGTATCCTTTAAAATGAATTTGCCAATTTTAACTCTAAGTCCAATTTATATTCGTTTTCAATGTCAGAAATTTAACTTGTGGTATTTTTTACTGGGATAAAAAGGTGAACAGATTTATTTTTATTAATTATATAATATCCACAGTGCTAAGCTATACAATAAGCAGAAACTATACAGTTAATAGAAATCATTTGTACTTATTTGGGTACTATACAAATATATAATTTCTTGCAGCAGTGAAAACATTTAGAATAAACTAATTGTTTCTGTATTTCCACGCTTTTACAATTCTTTATTGACTAGAGTAACAAGTATAGGGGGAAAAAAAAAGCAGCAAATCTCCTTCTCCTCTGTCTTCATTCCCTCAGAAGGTTTCAGAAAGGCATCGGCTGTCTGCAGACAACTTAAAAATCTACTTAGGAGGAAAAAGTGTTGACTGTCTGAATATAAAATCTTTCTTTCTCACTGAAAAAAAAAATATTACCCCAACAATCTGGTTCTAGTAATCTCTATTATTTAGTGAAGCACGGAATTAAATGGAGACATATAACAGTGGCAGGATATTATATGCTGTCTATTAAGTTTTACACACCTGAAAAAATATGTTAATACAAATAATTGTTGTCATGTTAACATTGCAGGTTTCAAGCTGTCTGAAACAATTTTACATCTTCAATAAAGAATGTTTAACATTTGAACCAAAAACAGTACAGCACGAATAATTAAAGGCTTAAGTTAAATACATAGACAGTCATTTAAATTTAGATCTGCAATAACATTTACTATTATTCTCTAAGGCTTTGACTGTGCTTGACAGAAACAAAGTACTCTGGGATTAATTTCAAGAAATGGTGCCAACTGTGCGCAATTTGCTGTAATTAAGACATGAAAGAGTGCTAAATATTCAGATTAAAAGAAGCATGATGGAGCATGATAGAGAATCAAGGTGTGGCATCAAGCCAATAGAGCACAGTCACTCCTGAATACTCAATAATGATTGATACGGAACTTGAACCAAGAAACTTGTAGTATATGCTTAAGAACCATATATATTTATGGTTCTTTAGGTTCACAGTACTGTATCTTAAGGGGAAAATCAAGCTTATATGTGTCATCTTCAAATAATACTAAACCCAGCAAAGTCTAAAAATTGCAGTTTTGTGCAGATAAGTTTAAACAATGAAGAAAAAAAAATAGTATGGTTTCTTTTATTTTCCTGTGATTCTGAGATATCCCTGTGGCAACATTAACCTACAGCATATGCTTGAGTACCAAATGAAAGAGCTTCGTAGCTGTTAGCACCAAGAGGTTAAATGTCTCCCCCTCCTTTTTTTATTCATCAAATCTTTTTACTTTTTTTTTTTAAGGAGAAAAATCAAACTGCATTTCTCGCTTTTCTCTCAGAATTACTTGGAATATTTCTTGTCTTTGAACTTGTAAGTATTGATTAATGATGTATTTATTGTAATATCGAATCTTTTCTTCAAGAGACTTTTTAAAATTAAAGTCCTTGTAACTTTTTGATCCTAGAGGAGATGTGGGTACTTGACCCAGTTGCTAATGAGGTGCTGTATAATATCATGTATCCTATAGCTCAAAATAGCAGGATGCAGTATAAAAAGTACATCATAAAAGGCACTATTGGAATGCTTTTTGTCTTCACAGGCAATACGCAAAAAAGATGACCTTCTGAGAAAGTCGGAAGCTGATTTCCTGCAGGCAAGGGAAGGTATCAAAGCAAAAGTGGCTGAGGTGGAGCACCTTGACAGTGTGGTCAAGAAACTGAAAGCGAGTATCCAGGACACACAGAAAGAAAAGAATCAGACAGAGAGAGAAACCGTCACACTGAGAACTGAGATTCAGCAGCTAAATCAGGAACTGCAGGGTGTGCATAAGCAGTGCAGAAAGACAGGTAATAATGTACAAAAATAGTAATATTACAGAAATGTGAATTTGGCACAGTCTAATGGAATAGAATTTTCAATCATATGGACATATGATTGCTGTAATCAAATGAATATAAAAGGTTCCCTGTACTGCTTTAGGCTAAATTTACAGCTATATGCTGCAACTTTGTCATAACTAAATAAACACAAGTGAGATTTTTATTCCTATTTCTGCTCTATGGTCTTTGTATTAATTCAGAACAAATATGTATTTCTATATTGGAACACCTACTCATTCACTGGCAATTCACAGATAATTTGATCTTAACAAGTTTGATATCGTTGTTAATATTTTAGGTGACTTTTAAACAGGTATGATTAATTCCCAGCATATAGATAAAGTTGCAGCTTCAGCAGTGACACACTGATGAATAAACACTTGTTTTGCAAGACAATAGTAACCATAAAAGCAAAATATGACACAAAATACAAACAATCATTTGATTATGACCAATAAGAAACTTTAAATAATTTTTGCTGGTACTCTGGGCTTTTACAAGAACATCTGTCTTAGAACTAGCTTTTCAGATAAGCAAATGCAATAAGCAAATAACATTATTAATATTTTGAAGTCATAGTATAGTAAAGTTTGAAATATACTACTTTTACCAAATAAAATATTAATGAAGTCATTTGGAACATAATAGACAGCCTGTGTCAACCCCTTAATTTTCTCTTCCACTATTCACAACATTGCCAGATACGTGTTTCTGGATAAAACCCCCTAGAGGTCTGCTGCAAATTCTTTTTCAATACAACCAGATCATTGCAGATAATTGTATTACACAGGGTATTGATCCAAAATCGTTGTGCACCGGAAACATCTGAAAAAACATGATTATAGCTTTCTGTTTATTGTTCGTACATCATATAAGCAGGCTTTTGTGTGAATCACCTGTAAGAAAGGCAAGGTGGAAACATCAGAGAAATTACCTCTTTACAAGAATCTATTGATCACTTTAAATCAAAGAAGTATGTTTGACATAAGATTACCTGCCAGTTTGAACATTAGGTACACTATGTTATAGCCTGGGGCAGTTGTAAGTCTGACAAAGGGATTGTAAATAAAGCATGCAGCTGCTAGCGCCTCTGGCTTGGGATCAACCAAGGCTCAAGTCCAAGGCATAGGTAAACTTAAAATAATTTAACCCTTTTCTACCAGGACGCTGTGAGTTAAAACCTAGAATTAAAGGAAAGTGACCAAAAACTCATACAGTTAAATAGGGATGCAAATTAAAATATATGCATAGCTGGATCTGTCTGAAAATAAAGATTGTTACAATTAAAATAAATTTGGGAAGATATTTTTTCCCCAGGCAGTAGATCATATCTCTAAAATACTTCTAAGAACTTCTAAAACATTTTGAAGATGCATTTCTGAATAAAACAATGTTGACAATAAAAAAAGACAGACTTTATAAATTATGAAATTTGAATAAAATTCAGTTGACATGCAATGTTTATCTTTTACATATATATGCATTAACAGCTTTAAAACTTTGAAAGGAAGAAGCAAATATCACATATAAAATATTTGTTTCCTTTGATTGCAAACTCAGACCCAATCCTAGGAGCCCATAGGTAATTAACTTTACTCAGATAAGTAGTCACATTGATTTCAGTGAGCTCATAGGGCAAAGAAAGTTGCTTACACATATATTGACAAGAATGGGTCCAAAATGATTTGACCTGAAAAATGAGGTTTTGTCGTATGTTACTGAATGATGGCAGTTTAAGCTTGTCTATACTAAATTTGCTGTAGCTTGTACAGCTCATTTTTAGATGTGAAAACAAACCTCTTATAAGCTGTTTATTAGATTGTGTTGTTATTTTAGCACGTGTTGACATTATTAAGCATTTAACTCCTTAATTCACAGAGATTCAGATACACGTGGATTTTAGTAAAATGACCTGTGGGTGATATGCGCTCCTTGTAAAAGTTCAGCTATTTACATTAGCTGTGTTTCTTCCCGAGGCACAAATTCAAACAGCCTATGTGTACCACTTTTTACTTAGAGGAATGGTGACTGTTGTCTTGCTTTTGTAAGAACTCGGGCTCTCTTACTGTCAATGAGAAAAGAACAAAGCAATTTTTTAAGGAAATTGATCTTCTGGATGTTCAGAACACATAATAAAGATATGATAGTTGAATTTAGATCCTGCGCATATGGTGAACGTTGTTGGACTTTAAGGATAATAAATGCAGAATCATTTTAGCAGAGCACAAGTGTTTTTCTTTAAAAGATTCTATCCATTTAATCTAGAAAATATTGATTTCAAACTTCACTGAAGCCTGATGTACTTATCACTATTTATATTATACTACAGCACAGTAAAAAAAGCTTTTTTATTTATGAT
Source organism: Crypturellus undulatus (assembly GCA_013389825.1). Taxonomy (NCBI): domain Eukaryota; kingdom Metazoa; phylum Chordata; class Aves; order Tinamiformes; family Tinamidae; genus Crypturellus; species Crypturellus undulatus. The sequence goes on from VWPW01011959.1 coordinate 517,907, forward strand.
CATGTGAATACCTTCTTTTATGATACTTACTGAGCTGCTATCGTTGAAAGCTTCTTCATTTTTTAATTTTTCTGGTGTCAAATTTCAAAATAATTTGACTGTTAGATAGTGAAGGGAATTCTTCCTATAAGCTCTTTCATGTGAAACACTTGTTCTAATGATCAATTTAACTCCATGATATATTTTAAAATTGGTAACTAAATGTGCCTATGTGCCTGAGGCCATGTATTTATGGAAAGTAGAAAAACAAATACAAACGTATGGAGGTGTGTGTGTGCATATGCACACACAAGCGCACACTCGTGCACACCCATACATGCACATACTCAGGGTTAAATATTTAAATTAAAACCTATGTACATATATCTTTTAGGAAAATGGTCAACAAAGAACAAAGGAAAAATGTCTTTGTCTTAAATCACTTATTTTTTCTGAGGCAGCTGGCAGCGTATAGCTCTGGTTTCTCTTGGTCTAAGGAAAGATTGCCATCTGTTGGATGACCTTGGAAAAGAACAGTTTTTTACTATGCATGCACTCTGTAATTCATGAAAAATCACAATGAAATTGAAGATTTTCGGTTTAAATTGTATACATGATGATTGTGACAGCTTAGAGACCTTTTCAAAACAGTGATCCTAAATTCTCGATTGAGTTATATTTCAAAATATGAAGGCAATAAGTGTTTCAGAATGAACTAAATACAGAATGTCTCTATATACAGTAGGATTTGGTAGCAATTTAAATGTTTGCACAGTATTGAGCCCAAGTTTCTTTAAGTTTACTAGAATATACTGAAAGAGACTTCAAGCAGCAATTAGTATATTTCTGGCATATTTTTATTTTCAGATTTGGAAATTAAATGAAGCTCTTCTCCTGAAAACAGTATTTGTCTAGCTCTTACGGGTATTGGGGGGGGGGTTGCATTGCATTACATTTAAAACAAAAATATCACTCGGCTTGGATTTAAAATGTAATGCTTTTTTTTTTTCTATCTTTCAGCCCAAGAACTTGCCAGTCAAGATGAAAAACTTCTTCTAATGGAATCCAGCTTGAAAGCAGCTCAAGAGCAGCTAAGTGAGCAAATAGCAGAAACAGTTCGCCAAGAACAGAACAGTAGAAAAATCACAGACACAGCTGAAGACCCTGAGAGAGCGTATTATAGCTTCTGAAGAAGAAATTAGTGATTACAAGTGAGTTACTGCTTTTTTAGTATTTGAGAAACAGAAGATATTAAAGTTAATCATAAATCTTTTTAGTATGTATTTTATTAAACAATTATCTCAGGTAAGATATAGTGTAAATGTGTTCTATAGCTCTAGTGAATAAAGAATTAAATCTAAATGATAGATTTTTGTACACTGTGAAATATTTTGAGAACTTAAAATTGTGGATGTTGGAAAAATACTGTTATTAGGGACCTATTTTACTTTAGAAATAAAAAAACATTCTCTATGTTCAAGTAATGTAGTATATGGAATTTATTTATTACCTATATATTAGTGGTATTCTCATCTTCCTCTTTTTAGAGACCAAAGGTTACATATGGGTCTTATTGTGTTTCTTTTTTCTTAAAGAGGCTGCTTCTAAGCAAGACACTACCAAATTAAAGGAAATTTGGTGTTTGAACTTTTAGCCACAACAGCAAGGCACATATGAGGTTGAAAACATAAACTAGAAGAAAAAAAATGCATACTGTACTTTAGGAAAGTTTACACTGATAAAAATACCTCTGTTCTTATGAGACCAATTTACTGTCTATTTGATTAAATATTAATTCTACAAATGTAATTTAAAATTGCTAACCTTCAGCAACTGTTTTTTTTTTTTGATAAATTAACAATTTTTTTAGGGCATTTTTATATTGAGCCACAAACTGATTCAGTATTCGATTTTTTAAGTTTTAAAGCATGGTAAAAATGACTCACTTCAGCTGATTTTTTTTTTGCTTTATTTTATATAAAGTTACTCTCTCCTTACTGAAATTAAATAAATATATCTATATATGGATAGAATGCCAATTTGTTTTGTAATGCCTCAGAGCACAGAATACTTTTTACTATAAAAAGAAGTGATGGACTGAACATTTGAAATTAAAAGTTTATCTCAAATAAAGCTTTGTGGCAAGCATCAAAGTCTGTATCAACAAATCTCCTCCAAGCAGGTTTGTTTAGAGGCAATAAACATCATGCTTCTAAAATCAAAATATGATAATGTTATAATTTCTATACTCAGTGTAAATAAGTCACTTTTAGGCTGGAACTCCAACCTTTCTGTAGCTCAAATGCTTAAGTTAATTTATCTATTGAAGACTGGGAAAAGGTCCATGGAAAAAACATTGTGTTCAGTAATGTGTCTTCATTTCTCTAAATAAAATAGCTTGGTGGTTTTCAGCCTGTAGTTATTTCTCTAAAGACATTAGTAGTACTGCTCTAGGGAGAATAGTGTCACTGATTTGCTTTCCTAACCTAACTTGAATCTTTTGCCACAATAGCTTTTCTTAACCATTTTCAAGAGATTCTGCTAAGTTGCCAAAACCCCATGCTATGCCAATCTCTGTAGATACTTCTTTGAGAGTAAAAAGATTGCAAACCTCTGGGAATACTGATTGTGAGTAACTTAGTGTGAGATATTGGTAGAAGGAGGGTATTGAAATTCCCAGCTGTATCTGATCGACTCTGCGGAGAAACTTCTGAGAGAGCAGGAATTTCTTGACAGTCGAGTGAAACAAATTTTACTCATGTTAAAATAAAAGGCCAAGTTATAATCACCAGAAGAGTTTCAGGGAGACATTATTACAATTTCATATTGTACAGTCTGTGAGCAAATCAAAACATGAACTGTATCTGTTAACATTAATTATAAACTAACCTACTTTTTTTCTATGCTATTTTCTATATTAATTCAGAGTTTAGAGTACATGAGCAAAATAAATTTTAGCATAGAATAATCTTTCTCTATAGATTTTTCATATTTTTTTTCTCAACTAGGTTTAATTTCAGCCTTATATTTGTAACATGATTTGCCTTTAAAAAGTACTGTGACTCATGGCTGGAGTATAGTCAGAGAAGTATTTGACGAATTTGGAAAAAACTAAAACTAGATTTAAAACAATAATTATAATAAAGGTAAAAAAAGTTAACAACAAAATTCAGAGGTTTCACATTTTCAAGTACTCGTTTAAAATACAATTTTACAGTAAACTTGAAAAACAACCATGTTGTTCAAGGCAGTTTCTGCTCCTTGGGAGACAGAAAGAGCAATGGATCTCTGTCCCTTGGGTCTTCTGGGAGCAGGGATGTCACAGAGGTTATGTTCAGCGTCTATGAAGGGTACTGCATGTCTTGTAAAGCAGCATCCCTCTGGTGCTGACTTATTCAAAGTCATGCAGTCCTGGAGTTTGCCTACCTTCCTACTTAGTGAATATGGCAAAGGGAGCTGGCATCAAGGCAAGAGAATAGGACCATAGGAAGAAAAATGCAGTGCAGCATAAATTGGTGCATTAAAACTGCATGGAGAGCTAATATTCTGCAGTAGCTGTTGTGGGGCCTCTGAGGGGAAAAATCCGTTTCTGTATGCTTTCATTTCCTTGTTGTAAAAACATACATTAAAAGTTATTTTTCCTGGAAGTGGTAAGAAAAGGAAATGATTGAATAGGATTTAAAAAATAATAAAAGATCCCTTATTTTCATTAGTTTACCAGAATAAAAATGAGGAATGTTAAAAATATTTTCTGTTAATTTCATTGGATGCCCAGAATACATATGTTTCAGAGAAAAACAGCTGAAAGTTTTAAGAAGTCAAAAGCTTTTGTTATGCTTTGTACTTATTCTGAATGAAATAAACCTAAAGTAACAGCCTCTCCTCCCATCTCCCCCCGCACCCCTTCACCCCCCGCCATATAAGCCTGTTACACTTGAAAGATTTGTTCGGAATGTCCAGTGGGAACCTGGAAATCGTAATAATTTGTAGTATCGATTGTGTGAAGCTATGCAGCTGGGGCCTCTAGTGAATAGACAGGAATAGACATTTTATTGATTAACTTTTACAGTCATATTTTCAAGACTCTGCTGCAACATAATTTTCACTTCCCAGCTTTGTGCTGCTGCATCATGAAACTTGGATTCTTCTCTCTTAACATTTACCCACTTGAGGGAAACAGTATGGACTTGTCTCTTTTAAGCTGTGCTCTGCAGAAATGCCTAATATTTGGCACAGTGAATTCTTCTAAATTTCCCTTCTACTGTCACAATGAAATGAAAAATCTTCAGAAGTAATGCTAATAAGCATTAGTTAATAAGTTGAATCCTCCTCCCAACATGCACAAGAAGCTATTGTATGATAGCTGCTAGTAATTCTTACCCTCCTTTGTATTTTTATTTTTAAGCGGCTAAGATTCTGTCAAAAGCAAACACCTCCCACCAAATTCCAGAAATGCTTAAAGTAATTTGTTCCATAATGAAAGATGTTTTCATAAATTTGAATTTTAAAGGGAAAGGAAGAATCTTTTACACTGAAAATCTGAAATGAATTATCAGTATTTTTTTTTTCAGGAGTGAAATCCTGCATTAACTAAAGTTACCTGTAAAAATACCGACGGGATGGAATTTCGATGCAATTATTTAGCAATTATGTTAAAATGTGTATGTGTATGTATTGTAGTCTCAAACCAGAAAATCTTAGAGATTATTATTTTGCACTTCTTAAAGTAATCATTTCCAGAAAAATATGTGTTATTGTGCTCCATCTAAAGAATTAGTGTATATTCGCTATTTTTTTCCAGTGGGCAATACATTCTACATTAGATGCCTAAACCATTTTCCTTTCATATACACACAATTACTTTAATATACTTGCTGGAAAATCCTAATCTGGTTCTCGTCATTTAAAGAATGTTTATAATTAGCTACTTTGCATGCTAACTTTCATTTTGACCATGCTTGGAACATAAGTTTAACAATAATTTACACAAAGTAAGTTGAATATTCACCAGCATTGTCACTGGATCTAATATGATTTAAACCTCTTTCATCACATTATTTTTTCTTAGGTTATTTTAATATTAATATCTCATAAGTGTATAAATATTTAAGATACTTTTGTCACATATCCTTTTGTCCTCTCTCTCTCATCAGAGACAGCACTGTGTACACTGTATGTAGCTACAACGGATTCAGAAAAATTCCCAGTCATTATAAAAGGTTCATCTTGTATACCATGTTCTAGTCTGGTATTGAATAATTCCTGTTTTCTTTTAGAAATTCAGAAAAAAAAATGTGTAGAGAATTTTACGGTAAGGATAATAGCATCAAAGAAAGAGACACAATAAGAGCTTCTCAAGGCCTCAGTGTCCACTGCACCTGGAATAACCTTCAGGCAGAAACACTCTTAATCTGTTGAAGAACAAGATAAATTGAAGAGTAGGTGAGTTTTCTTTACAAAGGAAAAAACTTAATTTATTTATCTAAGTTGAGCAAAATAGCCTCACATCTTTATGCCATTTTAAGCCAAACACTTGCAAATATTTAAGAATGTCAGTAGTCTGTAAAGCCAATTGCACTATGAAATTGTGAAAAGCTGTTCACATGTTTGCAAGATAGAAGATGACAGTTGTCTTAATATTAAGTATGGTTCATTATTTTATTTTATAGCTATGAAGCTTTCATATAAAGCTTCTGAATTATGACTTAAACACTACAGGAACTGCACTGACTAATGAAGTGACTGACTTCATTAGTTGAGTTCTAATTTAGAATGGAAATCTCCTTTTTTTGTGGCTTAGTTAAAAAGGGGAAAAATGGACTTCCCTTTTCTGAACTTTTCTGAACATATTCAGATGAGGTCAATCATTGTAGTTCAGTCAGTTTTTATGATTTAGGTAGATAAAGCAATAAATGCTCAAGACCTGATGAACACTATGTTACCTTCATTTTCAGATGTTAAGTCTCCCTTTCCAGTTGCAATTTAAAATATCCATACTAAGGCTTCTTATTGCTTTGTACGATTTTCATTATGAATTAAGGAAAATGAATTCTGCAATTTTTGAGAAATTCTAAAAAATTATAAAAAAAAATTGTTTATCTAAGTTAAATAAATAAGGTGCCATCTAAGAGAGAAATGTCTCCTAGAGGGTAATTTTACACACAAATTCAGGACTAGTTGTAATTCTTCAATTTCATTTCAATATTGTAAGGATTACCATAATGTAGCTGAAGATCATGTGGCTCCTTTATTTTATCATTTTCTAAATGACCGTACAGAACTACAGTTAAGAAATAAAATGTCCATGAATCCATAGTTTTCTGCATATTAAGGAAAAATAAAAGGAGGATCAGAAGTAATTAAAAAATTGTATTTACCACAGTTCACACAACTTTTGACATGCAAACAAAAAAATTTAATAAAATAATAACTAAAATGTATGAGAAGACTGTCCTGGTCATCATGTTATCCTGTAAACACTTACGTCTTCTCAAACACCATAGTTACTATTAGGAAAAGCTGAATGGATTGTAATGGAAATCTACCTGACAGTAAGTATTTGTAGCGCAGGAAAAATTATTTAAGAAAAGAGAATATAAAAATAAGAAAGATAGATTGACTCATAAGAGTAAAATACAAATAGTCTGAATCAGGATTGATTTCAGCCTAATGTGGTAGAGGAATCCCCATTTATTGATCAACTTTAAAGCCCATGCACAGCACTTAAAAAGATAAAGTAAGCAAGGTCAGATAATCAAAGCATTTAAATAGTAAAAACAGCAACTGCCACTGTAGAGTGCTAAAATAAATCCATAATACAAATTGCTTTAGCAAAAAGTGGATGAGCAGCTGATCTTCCTATTGAACTTTCATACTGTTCGGTGACCACACTGGGAAAAGGATTGGGAGAAATGCCTTGAAGATCAATAATGAGTGAGATGTATCAGGGATTCACTCAGAACATGAAAGAATTACAAGTATGAGCACACAGATCTTGAAGAAATGTCATCAAGAAAGGACTATTCTTTTAAAATATCATGTGTATTATATGAACATGACATTAGCATTATTAATAATATTAGAAAAATTTCTTACAGGAATTCAGTAATTCCTGTTTTCAAAACCGTGAAACTTTCTAATATATTGTGTAATATATTATGTGATGATGGTGTTTTCCAATGTTATGTATTTCAAGAACAAATGTTGAAGAGAAGGATGAAAATGAAAATTATTAGTGAATCTGTTTTTTGGATCCTGGTAGTTTTTCTCACTTAAGATACATCTGTAATTAGTATGTTTAGTATACATATTATTCCTGAAAACCTGTACTAAATAAAATTTTCCTTTTTCTTTTTTTTTTCTTTTTTTTTTTTTTTGGTAGAATCTAGAATGATCTATTGTAAGTACTCAGAATTTCAATTCCTTCTAAACCTTTGTAGGTCTTTCATTATAAAAAAGATGTTAAAAGTGTGCTCTAGTTTTCATTTATACTTTATATTTTCTGGCACTATTGAAAAGCATTTATGTGAAAGTAGCTCATTGTTTCATACCTGTTGTATTCATTCACATTTTTATTATAACATTGCATGGGAAATACTTTACTTCTGTAGGCATATTGAATCTTTTAAAAGTCAGTATTCTACTTTTCTATTTTTGAATGTAATCTTCTTTCCATTTCAGATTCATTGCCTTAATTTATATATAAAAAAGGAATTAATGTCAAAAAATAATATTTGAAGATTTGAAGATGCTTGTTTTTTAAACAAGCATAAAATGTAGAAGAATTAGAACAAAAGATATCCAAAATAGTGTATATTTTTTCTGCTAAATAAGAAAGCATTCATATATTCTTTGAAGGTGTTATTCAGCAACCTATATTGGAGAGATTGAGTACCAAAGGCATAAAGTTTCTTCACTGCAATAACTAAATAATATGTTTTCTGGTAATGCATAGTTATTTTCAGATAGTATTGGCTCCATACTTGCAGTATGAATTGCTGATTACAGTAATTTTAATGGTAAAATTGTGAAATAATATTCATAGTTGTCAGAGAAAGGTCAGCTTATTTGCATTCATTAGGAACTTGGGGAGCTATGCAACATGATTTTCCTTTGGGATGCTTACAGTTATTGATTTGTGTACAGCTGTAGGAAAAATTAATTAGAATTATATTTCAATTAGCACTGGAGGCTGTATAATAATAATTATAATAACAACAAAGTTCTACATCAAAAAATAAGTCAGCTAATTAAATAATTGTCATTTTTTAAAATTAGAAGTGTTATATTTAACTTATTTAGAATAATCTCCTTTGAATGGCCTGAGGAAATCTTTTACAGAACTTTTGTTAATACTCACCATACTTTTATTTTCATGCAAGTGTGCAGGCACTTACATTAATCTGACATAAAGCATTCATAACTTTTCTGTCTATGACTGATCTTTAAAATGATTATAAACACAGAAAACATTTAATCATATGCTTAGCTTTCCTCATATAAGGAACTTTCCTCATATAACATGCATGATTATTAATTTGAAACTTTTGTTTAAACACATGAATAATTCTGTTATAATAAATCAGTTTATTTACATAATTACAATGGTATTTTAGACAAGAGCTATTAAAAAAAGAAGAGTGGAAATGTGTTATGGTCTTTGTTTTCTGCCAGTTCCTTAAGTCTGAAAAATGTGGATAGTATCTTTGAAAAAGTTAAAACAGGAATCATGCCAAAAATGTTGGACAAAGGAAAATTGTCAGGCTGAGACAACACTTTGTGGAAGTAGAAACATAGGTGGAGAACTTAAGACTTACACATAGCAACAATGCTCAGATGGTATACATTCGTGTATTTGAAATCCTGTTTGTATCATATTGAGAAATACTGTACATGATTAGTGCATACTTCTGTGAACTTTTAACACTTCAGATGGATTAGAATGTATTATTTTGATCGTATCCATATTGTTCATTGTGATAAGATTAGGTCCTGAGTCATTAGAAAGAGTTTGGCTTATTTCCATTACATTCAAACATATTTAAGTAGAAAAATATAAAATCTAGTTTTTCATATTGTGCAAATATAACACATGTTTGAGATTAATCAAATCATAGTCACCTCTAATTAAACACAGGGATCAATCCCAGCATGGGACAGCGCCAGATGACAAAGAAGTGAAGCATATATTTAAAAGATGTAGCGCATGAAGAAAAAAAAATAAGCTAGGATTGCTTTAAGAATAATGAAAAGTTTTGTAAGCCTGTGGTTCTGCAAGTATGATTCATACAAACTGTCAAGTATCCTAGGTTTTGATTTGATTTGTTTCTTTATATCTTGGACAAAAATTCTAAATTTTTTCACAGCCAAATATTTTTATTGTACTTTATGTCAATATCTTATTTATGCATCAATCTGCTCTGATTAACCTGAGTTCTTGCTATAGCAGTTAAGAAAGGTAGTGATTTAGTCAAGGGTATGTAGTGGTGTAGACTGTTGTCTGGAGGACTCTTTCCTCCTATATTTTTGAAGTAGAAATTTGTAGTTTGTGTAAGAAAACAAATGGTGATGTGAAGAAAACAACTGAATATTGAGCTAGACTACTAGATACTTTCCTGGTGTCTCCCATAGAAGTCAGACAAACTATTTCATCTAAAATCTTTTGCATACCTGGTCTTAGATTCTGTTGTCTGATCTGTTGCAGTTTGATGTTTCCTGGATAAAACTGAAGTCAATGATAATTTTCTTTGAACCCTTGAAGATCTTTAATTAAAAGCCCTAAGAAATATTAGCACAAAAAAAACAGGGTTCAGTTCTGTGATTTGTCTGACAGGGGATTTGAGCCAGTCATCTTTGTTTCAGGGGAAGCTGATAGTCCCTGGGCAAATATGAATTCTTCTATCCCTCTCTGATTTGATGAATGTTAAAATTGGCCATGCAAAGTCAAACACACTTTGTACGAAACACTGAGAGAGCAATCCATCTTATAATAATAAGGAATGATGTTGATTAACATTGCTTCAAAATGAAAGAGAAATTAGCCATGTACTCATGCATTTGAAGTGAGCACTATGATGACTGGGAAGAATTGAATCTTCCATTGTGTTTTGCTTTATGTGAGTCTCTATTTCATTTCTGTTAATCCATGCCTTCAAATCTCTGTTTACCTCAATACCTTTAAAATGTTAATAAAACTATCTTCTCGTGTCACAGAGAGCTGATATTTATGAAACACTCAGATACCATAGTGTTGACACTCAATGGCTATATCTATACTTCCTTTTTATTTGTGTCAGAGCTATGTTTCTCGATTCAAATTGTATTAACTGGCTCATATTGACATTGTGTGTAGGATGCAGACCAAGTCATAAATTTTCCTTCTGTTCCGTGTTTTGACACTGAATGGACTAGCAGTTTTCTCCAAGCTGTTGTTTTGAAGCTAACTAATGTGTGCAGTGTGGATGATCAGGGGATTTAAAACAAATTATGTGTGAATTAATTTGTAGGTTTGGAAACTCTCAAAGAGAAGCTCATGAGATAATGAATAATTTTGTATTCAGAGCAATACTTGAATATTGTACTGCAAACACTGAGACAAAAATGAGGATAACACCAATGGTGAACCAAAATACTGAATTATTTGTTCCTTAAGTGATCACAGTCATCAAGCTGAATGTTTTAAGGAAGTGGTAATAACAAGTTGTAATCAATAGCTACAAACCATGAAAATATGAATACGTATATGAATGCTTAAGATTGCCTGTCATCCTTAATTCTGATGTAGTGTGAATTCTGAATGTTTGACTTTGCAATGGTAATAGTTTTACAGTAATTTTATGTAATTTCCTTACCTTCTCCACTCAATTTCTCCACAAGAAAATGGAAACAGAAAACAGAGATGTTGCATCAAGAAAATCCCACTTCTGGAATCATATTAAAACACCCAGGACTGAAAAATTTACATATAAAGATTTATTCTGCAAACAACTTGAAAATGATCATTTCAGACCATTATTTTATTGTTTCCCTGAACGAGTCACTACTATGGTAGTTTGTTATACTGCCTCCACTCCATCCCTTAGTCCCAATTGTTTTAAATTTAAATATTTGCAGTGATCTTCTGTCTCTTGAGATGCAGCTAGCCAAGGTTAATATCTTGTATTTAATTTTTGTGTATTGAAAACCAAAATATTTCCTTTTCTATATTTTTATGTTATTTGAGAATTGGCAATAGAATAGAGAGAACATTGAAAATAGTCTTGGGCCAAGCACCACAGCATCAATGTTACTGAAAAGTATGTATTGCCGACTTATCATAGTCTATTCACCTTTTCCAGGGACTGCTTTCAAGAAAATTAGTCTCAAGAGCTAGAATCAGCCTCAGTCCCATCTGCAGGAGATACATAGACCTAAAAGGAGTAAAACTGAATTAGCGCTTTTCATCGGGACATTTTTTCAAAAAGAGCTATTGTAAAGGAAATCCTTACTTGCAGCAGGGTTCTTTCCACCTTGAAGAGAAGCAGATTTAAATTTGGGCAAGCAGTGGCCTTCAACAGTAGGGGTGTCATTATGTCAAGCTATGCCTGTTGGCCACATTATGGTAACCTTATGCTAAGATAATGTATGCTACAACCAGATAGATTATATGAAAAATTCTCTTNGGGGGGTGTATGCTACAACAAGATAGATTATATGAAAAATTCTCTTTTTTTTTTTTTTTCCCTAAAGCCATAAGGAAGACATAAATGAAAGACATCAACCTTTTCTAACGGACCAGAACTATTCAAGAAATTGGATACTAGACTTCAAGATAAACGGTCTCTTTATCTTAGGATGCATGCACATATGCACAAATATGTACACGTACATGCACACACATATATTTATTAATCTTATTCTCGGAAATGATCATGTCATTTTCATAGAAAATTTCCTAGACAATTTGCTCTCAGCACAACACTTTTCAATCCAAGCAGGTGAATTTTGGAAAAACTTTAAGCAACTGAAATCTGTTTTACAATGGAAAAGTTAATGGTAGGCAGCACGATACTATACCATGACCCTCCTGTCCCGCCAATACCTGAAGACAGAGCAACTGAATTTCTTGATGATACCATCTCACTGAAGCTGATGAGAATATACAAAGGTGTTGGCTCACAGCACCAAGTGAAACTTTGAAAATAACAAATAAAACTCCGATGGAACAAACTTAAACTTGACATAAATCTTAATGTTCCTTTGTGT